>JACXSJ010002116.1:0-46215 GCA_014851325.1 Pentalonia nigronervosa | reverse complement strand
CAACAACTGTAGACACGTACAACGAACACATGTTAGTTCGTCGATAACCGTTCTATACGAGTGTACGAATAAATTACCTACTGGTTTTTTTTTTCGATTAAAATGAACGTAATAAATACAATGTTAAGTGAAAAAAATAAAACATTAAAATTTATTGTCGGACATAAATTTCGTTTTCATAAATTCTTAAAAAATGATATCGAACGTTGGTGTTGTATCGTCAAAAAGTATAAGTGCTTTGCAAAATTTAATAATCTTAATTTTGTAATTGAAAGTTGTAATAAACATAATCATGAACCACTATCAGAAAATATTTTAACTAGGCAAAAACTCAGTAATAATTTAAAACAAAAGGCAATTTACGACATCTGGCATTACCAGACCATCAAAAATATTACATTCTGAACTGAAAAATGATAATATTGAAAATATAACTTTTGAAGATATTTTATTAATAAAAAGAAATATCCATAATGCTTGATCTTCAAAATTATCCAAATTGCATACTACATTAACGCAAATTTACGATATTTTCAAAAATAAAGAATTAAAGACAGTTAAAGATGAAGATTTTTTTTTAGTGAATTATAACGAAACAAATGTATTAGGTTTCTCGAAAATTAATATAATTTATAAGTTTTATGCAGTTTGCATAAGATATTTGTAAACGGTATTTTCAAAAGTTGCTCAAAATTATTTTACCAATTGTTTGTTGTTCATGGTGTGCTAAACAACAATTACATACCACTTGTTTATTTTTTTACTGCCATCAAAGTCAACTAATTATACTAATTCATTTCAACATTCAATTGACGAATGTAGAAAAAATTACCTGCAATTCAACCCTATTCGAATGTACATTGATTTTGAAAAGGCCATACATACTGCTGCAAATACTCTTTGGCCTTCTATTCAAGTTAAGTCATGTAGATTCCACCTAGGACAAAATTGACACAGAAAAATCCAACAGCTGGGGCTTAGTACCGATTACATAAACAAAAATACTGAAATAAGTAATTTTTTACAACTATTTTTTGGACTTCCTTTTTTTAAATCCATAAAATACGAAAATTGTTTTACTGAAGACATTATGGTAATGCAACCACAAGATGCTCAAGTATTAGAATTTACAGACTATGTATTAGAGTCATACATAAAACATGACGCTAACTTTCCATCAGAAATATGGGCGGAATATTTATCATCGACATTACGCACTACTAACAATTTTGAATCATTCCATAGAAAATTGAATAGTTCATTTAATTTTTCGCATCCAAAAATTTTTAGTTTTTATTGAAATTTTATAAAAAATTCAAAGTGATGCTTATATAGCGTTACAGAGTCAGGGCACCAGAAATAGAAAAATGATTGAAAAAGAAATCTTATAAAAAAATAACCCAAATTGATTTTATGATGTAATTGTCGTTTAATTTTTACTTACATTAATATAAACAAATTTTTAAAAAAAAAATCAATATTTTTAACAACACATACCAATATTGTAAGTTATAATAGTATTATTGACAGTCCTATGTCTGGTAAAATAGGAAGGGAAATATTGGCATACATTTTAATATAAAAATAAAAGGACGCAATTTAATTATTTTAATTATCAATGAAGAAAAATACTCAGGACATATATATATTACCGCGTGGGAACTTACATGTGTATTTTTTATACTTGCTAGGTCTCGTGTAGAAACTTACATTCGCTCCACTATTTGACCACCACTGAGGAGGAGGGAAATACCTATTTTAAATATATTATTTTACAAGTATGTCCAAATTATATTATCAAAAAGAATACAAATTCATACAAACAAAAAATCAGAGAGAATAAGCCCCACACTCAACCCTCATCTATAATCGTTCTGATTTTCGTCACTGCTTCATATACACAATGCTGATGATTCGTAAAAGTTTTTTAAAAATGCTTTTTTAACACGATAGTAATTGGTCTGTGTATGTGACGTGTTTCCATTGTAAACACGCATTAGGGATCGTGACATGTCTTGGTCTACAATTATTATTATACAACCACTATACGCAATAAGATACTATTAAATTAAGTCCCAGACTGTAGTGTAGCCAGGATTTTGTTTTATTTTTCGAGGACGAGGGCTGTCAATTAGTTATATAGGAAATGCTATACAAAAATCCCTCGTTAGACTTGATTATGTTGTTGGTCATATAACATTTTGAACTTTTGCAGCAATATCCATACAAATAATCACAGTTTAAGTAATAATATATGGTTACGTCCCACGTCGTAATACGTTCACAAAAAGCATTTTTAAATTTTCTTAATATTTCGAAGAGGTCTGTAGCCATTTTATTAGCCCCTGGCCCCAGATTAATTTTAGGTGATGAAAAGCGTCAGATATATTTTTCGTAATAATATCTATGAACAGTGCAGGATTTAAGAATATACCGCCCGGAGACAGATTTTTAAAATGTCATACTTTACGACCATTGTACTTATCCTAATAAAAATCATCACTCTGTTCAGAATCTAATACATTATATAAATAATATTATAACATAGGTAATATTAAATTGTTAAAAATAAAAATGTGGGCAAGTGGGTACCGCTCTGCTGTATACCAGGTGTCGTGGGATCACTGTATGGATTTGTTAAATTTGAATTGAATGATATAAAATCATTATAAACTAAAAACGATTCTAAGCAAAGATGCTCCTTCTGTCTATATAACTAAGTAAATATTATGATATTATTACAATTAAGTAATTGATTTTTTGAGAAAAAAAATCGAAAATTTCATATGCTTATTAATATCTCAAAAAGAGTCAAAATATTTAACCGATTTTTGCCAATAGTAGATCTTAAATATGTTTTAGTTCTTTTGAGACACAAAAACGATCGTTCTGCTGAACAATTAGTAACTGCCATACAGAAGTATATTCTTAAAGCAATTCTAACATTCGAAGATAGTTCTTTTAAATTCTGGTTTCTAAAAAATCTAAACAAACTTTGAACCGGTTATTTTTTTTCTGTTATATTTTGCATATAAGTTTTGAAATGTATGCGTTCTTGTATAAATGTATTTTCATTAATGTCCGTTCCATAAAATTGTTGTAGTTTCTTGGCTCCTTGGACAATATCATCGATATCAATTGACTTACCTATGTTGATCAACAACTTAAATTTATCGTAAATATTTGCATACCCAAAATGTCTTATTTCCAATTATTTTCTGAGTTTATCCAATACGGAAAAATAAACGGTTTTTAATTTGGTTTTACCACCAAAAACTACTTAATTTGCTCTAGAACTACATTTGTCTAATTTGTCGCATAAAAGGGGTCGCGTATGAAAAAGTTTTTTATCCAATTCATATTCTTCTTTTTTAATTTTTTTTGCTTCATCAATGAATTTTTAGAACATTTCATCAGTTCTTATTTCACTCACATAATCAATTAAAGATTTGTACAGATCAACAACATCTTCTAAGTTAGCGGATGTTGATTATAAAATTTTGTTTGTTTTATTGAATCATTCTAACAAAGGAGTCCAAAATACGGCCATAAAAATCGACTCAAATATGCTTAAGTTATTTTTCAAACCCGCAGCTTTTCTACGATTTATGTGTTTTTTAGTAGTATTATTTTCTATATCATTCAATGTTTCCATAAATTCTTTCCAACTATTTTTAAAAGAAAAACATGCATTATAACGACTAGACTCTCTAGTTCCAATAGCTCTTTTTACTAATTTCTGATTAGGTTTCAATTTCTTTTTCATCAATTGCCACCGATAAGTAAATTTTACAAAAAAATTGTAGATGGCTTTTAAGTAATAAAAAAAAAATGTCGCTTCTTTGATAAAATCGACAGCGGACATTCCAATGAGGTTTAGACTATGTCTTCTACACGGTACATAAATCGATAATGGATTTAGGTTTTGTATCCTTATTTTTAATCCTGAGTAACATCCAGACATGTTGGCGACGGTATCATAAAATTGACCGCCACAATCCTGTAAATTTAAACCAAATTCATCAAATGTATCTGTACTGCATTTAGCATGTCTTTTGTCTTATTTCCAATATTGGGTATAAATTTTAAAATTGTTCAACTTCAGCTGGTGTACCTTCTTGAATTTTTCGTTTTACATATTTGATTACAAACGAAAATTCATCCATGTGACGACTGATATCGAGTTAACAACAATGGAAAAATATCTGCTACGATTTACTTCGTCGATAATCACATTTAATACTTTTTTTACAATCAAGGAAATAAAATTTCATAAATTGTAGAAGATAGATAGGATGTCTTACCCCGACCCGGATTTCTATAAGTAGCTATATGATTAAATATAAGAAGATCGAATTTCCACAATAAGCTCCACATCATAAAATTCCCATTCTATGGAGTAATCGGCTATCACAAATTCACAACCCAATTAAACCTATAATGATTTACAATGAGATACAATATATATATTTTTTGTATACATATAGGTATGTAGACGATTCCGCGGAAGACAGCGGATAATCCGCAACGCGGATAATCGAGAGTGTAATGTATGTAGATAACGCTGACTGAAAATGAGATATTTGATCGTAACGCTTAGTGTTGGTCTGGCCCACCTGGCAACCCGGCGATTGCCGGGGACCCTCCGAGTTTTTATTCGTATTATTCATATTGGTATTATTTCGTTTTTATTCGGGCCAAATCACCAAATCATGAGCCAGACCGACACTGGACTAACGCCGACACAGTGTATTGTAGAATATTGTGCGAATGACACCAATTGGCAGATTAACCTAACCGCAGTGAACGTGTCATCAAAAATTCAAAAAGATTATTTATTTTATGGCGTAAATTGTTTTTACCTGTTTTTAATTTTGTGAAAAAAAGTATCAAGTTTTCTTGTTTTTTGAATAACCCTTTTCTCTTTTTCTTCGTGCTCTTCTCGCAGCTTTTTGTATTTTGCTCCACTTTTTTCTCGATTTACCATCACTCATTTTAATTATGATATAATTTGAAAAATTATAATAAAAATAAATAAATACAACACGTCGTTAGTTGTAGTGCAACCACTCAGCACTGACGCAGCGTCCCGGTACACTCACTAATAAGCAAAATAATGTTATGACTTATGATAAGGAATATGTATAACATTCTTTGTAAGTAATAGAATCACAAAAATAAAATATAATTAACAAAAACAACGTCTTATAGGCCATCGCCATAATATATAACTATAATTATATTTAAATAATCTGTTTCCGGGAAAAACATAGTTTTACTAGTAATAAAAATTCGAGTTGATCGCGTTCACCGAAACCATTTCAGTATTCAGTGAGTTAATAACATAATTGTTAATATTTATAAATTATAATATAATATTATAAATACATTTTTTTTAAGTGCAGCAAATCTACAGCTCCAAACACCTGATTATTTTGCCTGTAGGGTAACCCGACGTTGATTTTATAGATCATTGGTTTTGCGTAAAAATCCCTATTTTTCCTCAATTTTTTTTTAGTTTTTGAAAACTGCTAGGAACTTTTTTACTTTTGACCCCCCCCCCCCTAGTTACAAATTAAATTCAGTTTTCTACCAGAAAAGATGCTGATGTAATAAACGAAGCATTTTTACTGCCACAAAAGGTAATGACAGACACATAAAATAAAAAAAAAAAACCATAATTTTAAAATAAATACATTCCAATCAGAATCGAAAATATTAAATTTACTCGACTATCTTTGTTCGATGGGAGACTGAATTGAAACATTTTAATAGACATTTAAAGACTTTAATTTTCGCCTTCAAAAAATTGCCACCCCTAAAATTTGCCATCCGAAACAGCTGTACTTTTTGCCCCTTCCCCCCTTAACCCGGTACTGTCAATGAATTGGTCTGGAGGTAAGATATTTGAATGTGCATAAGTATATCGATTGGTGACGACCTTGAATATATGGCGTTCAATGCGCCACGGTAAAGTATTTTTGCGTCAATTATGCTGGTCGTGCAATGGAGTGGATGTACCAATAATAGTTAGATAAATATAGTCTCGATGATGTATACGTCACAGCAGTAGTGTCAGATACCTCGTGATCACTGCACAACACACAGATACGAGGGTAAAGTCAAGAAGCAGTGCATAATAATTATTTTGAGTGATTAACAAAATCAATTTTTAATTAAAAATGGAATTAAATTTTCCTTTCATAAACTATTGAATGACAATGTTCGACGGTGGTGGTCTTGTTGTTACCGTGACTCTGTGTGAGTGTTTTTTTTTTTTTAATCATCCTTTACTAACGTAATTTTACAAAACTCCAAAGAACACAATTATGAAAACTGTGTTGAAAAAGTGATTAGTGGACAAACAATTTGTGACTGTGTTAATAGAAAAGTTGTACATAGGATATTAAAGGAAAAGGTACCTCAACAATTCAACCACAAAAAGCAGCAGTGAAGAATTAAATTAATCAACTATTAGCGCATATATTTAAAAATGTTTTGATTGTAAATTATTTTTCGATTAAATAATATGCAATTTAGAAATAACCAGGATGACCACTGATAGAAATATGGTATAGGTGACGGAATCGATAGGTCGTTTCAAGACTATAAGTACTAGCGAAATCGGGTGGGGTGGCGTGGGACTCTTTTTGTCCAAAACCAACATTTCCCTTTTCACCCAACCGTTTTAAAACGGTTTTCGCTTTTTCTTCAGGAATCCAAGAATGAATAAATTAATGTGTCATCTTTTTGTATTCATATAGTGATATAATAATAATTAACATTCTTGCAAGAACAACAACAACAACGATAACAATTACTTTCGTGTGTTTATATATATATATATATGTATGTGTGTGTGTGTGTGTACCATAGTTTTACACAAGCACCGACTACACAACAGACGTTCGATATGCCGCAGACGTTTCACCGACGACGTCATCGTGGTTTTCATTGGAAAACTAACCAATCCCAACCCATCTAAACCCTGACAACCCCTTCAATCAACCCGTAAAACTCAGTCTCGCCAATTCCACCGACACTGTCTACACTATTTGCGGATTACCTATAAAATATATAATTCATTTAATTATGCGATATATATATATATATATATATATAGTGTTTAACGCTCACACTCGCGTATATATGTGTATATATATATATGATGTAAGTGCACAGATACTCGACGAGATATTATTGTTTCATTGTTCGTATCACAGCCTAACTTGTTTATAGTAGTACAAAATTGTTACATCACGCGACATATATACTAACATTATTATTGTTGTAGATGTTGTTATTGTTATCGTTACTCATGTGATCGATGACAGATTTGGGCTTAAAGCATGTATAATAATATAGTATTATGGTCTGCACTGAGCTCAGTAGGGCACTACTTATATATATATATATATATATAATAGTACCTATTAGCTTATTATATATATTATATACATATTATACATGTATGATTCCACAAAATTATTATTAACATTGTTATACCTACACTATGTACTTATATTTGCATAAAACCGAATTCTAACAATATAATATTACCATTCGCCGCCCAGATATATATGAGACACGTACTGAGATAATGCCAACGGGCGACAGGTATATAAATATATAAATGCATAGTACGCGTGCACGCGGACGAGGACATATACACACTTTGGTGATCGGAGTTTTTCATTAAATACGCGACTTGACTCGTGTTTCAATTTTATTTGAAATATATTATATTAATATCGATTCGGTGTCGAAAATTACTTAATATGTAACTATTATAGGTACCTAATGTAGTTCATTACAACGCTTTTTATTACACATATAAATTAAGTTTGTATTTTACAGTAAATAAACATATTAGCCGACATTTTAGATGTTTAATTAAAAAATATATATTTATAATAGCATTTTGAACACGATAGTTTTTTATTTGTTACGATTTCAACTCTAAGTATTATCATATAGATTTAATAAACAATTTTCATTTGTTTCCTCTTTTGAGTTTAATATTTATGAATAATAATATATACGTACATTTTTTTATTATTATTATGCCGTGAAAATTTTTTTTAAGTACCTAGTCACTCTTAAATAACGTTATATTTAGTCTGACTTTTTAAAATCTATTACAGATTTAATGATTACATGTATATAAATGTATGATAAATGGTAATAATTACTTTCAATTTAATATGTGATTTGATTCTTTGTTCTGCGAGTCGTCTAAAAAATGGCATGTCGCCAATACGAAAAATTATAATTTTTAAAACATTTTATATTTTTTGACTTATGAACGTTGGTGGTTAGTAAACAGTTCAAACTCGAATTTTAAAATATTTGACTTTAATTTATCTATAGTGCATCTACACATATATTTTTCGTTCAATAACAACCGATTCAAAAACAAACCACACTCATCATTTTTCCTAATCAGACATTTTTTGTTTTTTTTTTTTTTGTAATGATAATTCATATAAACCATTTTGTAAGTGAAAAACTACGAAAAAATTAACAATCATCATTCAATGCATTAGGCACCCGATATGTACATTAAGTATTCTTAAAATGTTTACTAGTTCGTTCATTGTTTAATACATCAATAAATCTATGTACAATCAAGGAATGCTAAGTGTTTGATATCACTGAGACATTATCAACTACTTAATTTTGATTTTATATAATATGGTCTAACATAAATTATTGATTCTGAAAATTTTAAGATTATGTTAAACTATATGATTGCTTTTGACGTCAAAATCATTGGCGCGAGTCATAATTTTCATATTAAAATCACGTTTCGAAAATTACGAACTAAAATTAATTTTGAATAAATTATATTATAATCCCAATGAAAATTGAAAACAAGACGATTTTAAATATTTACAATTTTAATTTTGGTATTTTGGGTCGTTTTGCCAGTATATTTATAGGTATAATACTATATAGACACTTTCACGAATTTATCGAAATATAATATTAGCATGCTTAAAAGTATAGCGTTACTAAAACTGTTTGCATTTACTTACAGAATATAATGTGTATGTATATTTTGGAGAGTAGATAACTTATACGCATATAAAGGAAATGTTGTTATAATTTTTAAAATAATGCGTCTTGTAACACGATCGATTTATAGTCAAATAACGGTGTTCTTATTAATATACGCATATTATATTATTATATAGGTCGTAATAATATTATAAAATTCGTATTTTCTTCGAAATCTTAAATAAGCATTTTACTTACCTACTCACTACCTATATATACTTATTTATTTATTTACAATCGATACGATTTCGCTTATTATTCGTATTGCTTACCTGGTAGTAGAATAACTCGATATGCCCAGTAATGGCATGGTAGCCATTACGATTGAATACACCCAACCAAAAGCCATTATTCTTACGGTAGAAGCGAACGTCATTTTATTTGTGTAAAGTGCCCTGCGTATTGAGTACCACCGTTCAATCGTTAACAAGCACAATGCAAAAACGGATAGCTGAGACGAAAAGACGGTTAAGAAACCTCCGATTTTGCATCCGACTCCTGTTGAAAAATATAATTAAAGTTACTTTTTAATTCACTACAGCTAAATACGTAAATTATTATATGAAAAATACACAACGGTATTATCGTATTGTGTACATTACAATATAATATTATGTAATAATAGCATTATCGTCATTAAATATTTAATCATATATTATTATTGTTATTATAATTTGTTTTTTTTTTTAATTAATAGCCCAATACGTTTCTTAGTCTCCGATTTATTATAATTACCTATCGCACATAATAGCTCTTAAAATTAATAAAAAATATTCAGATTTTAGTAGAAACTTCATATTATTTTATATCATTTATAATATGTTTAATAAGTCAAATTATTATAATTATTATAATTTGCAAACACATTAAAGATGATCCATATATAGTCATATATATGCTACAAATGTCATATATATATACCTACGGTTGTTATCAAGACATGTCTTAAATGATTTATTTTATAGCAGTTGACTCAAAAGCATTTTTTTTTTTTTGAAATGGGTTACTAATTTTATAATTCTTCTAAGTGGGTAGAATTAAGTATTTTAATAATTAGAGCATCTATCTAAATTGTGTGTATTGTTGCATGCGACTTTCAGTTAAAAACATATACAACTGCTTAGACGGATTACAGTATAGATGCATATAGTGACTTTAAAAATAATTAATAGATACACATACCGTTTAAAATTAATGTAATAAACTAAAGTGTAGTAAAAGCTGATAAAAATGTAAAAAAAAAAATACTCAATAAAAATATAATTATTATTTTTTCATGAACTATTTAACATTAATATTACTCTATTCTTCAATTACATGTATTCGATGAACACTACAACTTAACATACTTCTAGGCATATTTAGTCGATCAGTTATTTAATGCAAGCAAATAAAATCATAATAATTATAGATGTGGGCCATAAGCATTTATAAAGTATTCTTTAGAAATTTATATTTGAAAATCTATAGTTTTTTAAATGTATTATATAATTCTTGTGTTCAATGTAAAAATTAGAAACTCAATCTACTTGTAAATTCATAACAAATTTTAATTGTTAATATTTTACCGTGTTCGTGGAAATATACAATCAATTCGGTCCAATACTAAAATCGTTTTAGTTGTAATAAGACAAAAGAGTCAGAATGTGTACCTACAAAAGATGTTTTACTTCTTAAAATAACAATTTCAATCATTCTATGAAACATTCGAATAGCGCTCATTATTTAAATAATGAAATGTGTATAGGTACTAATTTCATGAAAACATTGTTTCCAGATTTAATCTGTAATTTTGAGGAATTATGTCTTGATATTTGTACAATAAATTACAAACTGATGGTAGTATTATTCTTAATGAAAAAAATATATGTCAAACATTTTAAATTATAATTACTATTTATAAGCACTTCGAAAAATAATATAAACATAAAAGAAAACTACCGGAAATCTGTTTTCGAAAAAAAAAATTACTAGCAAATTTAATATCAAACAAAATATCCTTTGTGGCTCATCCGAAACAGTAGAATATCTGAAAATATGCGAGATTATTTTTTCATAAATGTGAACGAAGGGACTACACACCCGTTCGTCATGCCGTTTAGACGGAACTGTATATAATAAATATAACGTTAGTAGTAATTCGAGTATTTACACTACTGTAGCCTCAACTATAAATTAATATATAATAATATTAAATCGTCGCTGGCAACGATGTACCGATAAGTGGACAGACTTAAATCGCCATAATAGCGGCGGCGTAATATTCGTCGTCCCAGTACAATAATTTAATAATATAATAATGGTCAAAATTATTTAGCGCGTATTTATGTATTATTACCGTTTTGCCACGAGTAAGCGTAGTTGAAATATTTTTCACTGGACACCAAATCTTCGTAGGCCAACAGCAACAGGTAGATGGCCGTACAAAAGTCAGCGAAAGCCAAGTTGCTCATCAGGAATCTGGGCACGGAATAATTGAACTTTTTACGGAAAACCACCAACAGCACGACCGCGTTCGCCATTAAAGCAGCGATGCCCACAAGCCAGACGCACACTCTAAGCCAATAGAAACCCATTATGTCTTCGCACGGATTCAAGGCGTCCGGTTGTGGCCAGCACTTAACGTCGGATTTCCTGGAACCAAATAGTAATTTCGGTCGGATATGAGGTTGGCGAGAAAATCTGCACTTCTGTCCAATACTACAATATATAGGCACCAAAATATTTTTGTCCACATTAGATATATTGTGGCAAACAATAAGTTTTCATTAGGTACGGTTCACGCGGTGTTTGTGATTTGTGATTGTTCGTTATTATTTCAATATCATTAAAAATAAATCCAGGCTCAACGTGCTTAATACTAAGGACTCGTGTGTTTTTTTTTTTTCACAATACATTTTTGAAACTAGGATTCTATCTCGTCGAAGAAAATAATATATTTAGCATAATTATACACGAGTATTATATACGTAGATATCACTGTTTGAAAATACAGTTCAAATTGAACTACGACAAGTAAAGTGAATTTATTGGTTGTCGTGAACGATTTATTTCGGGTTTATTTCCAACCCAACCTAACCACAATTGACTTGTTTAACTTGAATTTAAGATGCAAATAACATTATGTCGTGACAATAAAACCAACAGGTAACATTATTGTAATCGACTGCAACGTCCAAACGTCCTAGACACATTACGTATATCTCCTGTCGAAACTTTTATCTCAATTTTATTGAAATGCAAATACCACGTGACCTATAAAATAATAAACCTCTTTTTATTCTCAAGCTTTATTTCTTATCGAAAAACTATTACGTAAATAATTGTACTGGTCGTAAACTTAAAACTTGTTAGAATATTAGCGTAATTAAAATAATAGTTTCTAATGATTATTTTAGTTTGAATAATAATGTATACTGTATTATAACTGTGCAGCGTTTATTATTTTTATATAACAATTATAATATTATAAATAATACATGTGTTTTAAAATCTGGTAATTCGTACATTAATTAAATTGTGTTCACGGTCCACTATTATAATAATAATAGTCCTAATAATAATTAAGACGTACATTTTATACGAATAATACGTCACAACTTGATAAATGGTTATTGAAAACACATTTTAGTTAAACTCCCATTTCAATATTGATTAGAGAAACTATTATGAGAATCGTATACGGCGCTATACTTACGTGTTCGGTGGTGTAATATTGCCACAAATAATGTCCTGAGTACTATTTGTCATGGCTGGTTCGTTAAAAAATTCTTCTTCGCTATCGTTTGCGTAATCAATATAACCATTTTCGATGAAATCGTTAGACACTACATTGATGTGAACGTTGTTTTTTTTTGCTTGAACGCATTCGATCGGAGTTTGTAAGTCTTCCTGTAATATACAAATAAGAAAAACAATATGTAACGAACATATTACTGAAAAATACAATCATAAATGAAAACGGATACATTATGACAGGTTTATCTTAAAACAATAACAAAATCAGTTTTGAAACCTCAAACCTCAAAACATTTAAAAAAAATAAACAGACGACTAAAAGATTCTCGTTCACTTATTTCAAACATCAAACGTACGAATTAAATTGATATTATTATTAATATAATAATTTTTTTTCCTATAACGAACTTTTGAAGTGTATGTTTTATTTGCAAATATCTACAAAGTATAGTTATTATAGTCGACATCAAGATGCGAAGAAGAAAACTTTAAATGTTGTTTTGACTAAATTGATAGGTTCTTTTCGTAATTTGTACGAATATGCATCAAAACATAATTTGGTTAATATTTAAACTATATGTGCCTACCTACTAATAAAAATTTATTTATAAAAATTCATGAACATATTTTTTGAAAATAACGTCGACTACTAATTTGTTATTGACAATATACTATTATAATAATTTGTTATTCAATTCTATAAAAAGTGATGTTTCGAGTAAGTACCTTCATGTAAACAATTTTATGTTTGATATATTTAAAAAAAAAAAAAGTCAACAAGATTTTTGTAGGTAACTATTTTCAAAACGTTTAATCAAAAAGGATTTTCAGCAAAGGAATACCTACTTTATGGAACTCATATGTCGAATCATGTTTAGCCGGAAACTGAAAACTACAGCAGTGGAATGAGTACGTGAGATAAGCTTCTTTTAAATTCTGAAACCACAAAAAAAAAAAATTCATTTATTATGATATATAATAATAAATGAACATTACAAACCCAAAAGTATAGAATAAAAGTCACCGTTATAACCGCGAATCCAAAAAAGCGAATGTCAAAATAGCGACGGCAAAATAGCTAAAAGACATAGTAGCGAATAACAATTAATGTATAATTTTAAAATTATTATTCTTATTATTCATTTGTAGTAATAGTATTAAGTTATAAAAATACAAATAATCACAATCAGTTTTTAGCTGGATTATTCAATATTCTGGACGGACGAGATATAATAATAAAATAGATAAATATGTACTACACTAAACGCGTATAATAATAATAATTTAGCTGTTTAGAACATTCGCTATTATGTCTTTTAGCTATTTTATGCTTCGCTATTTTGATATTTGCTTTTTTAGATTCGTGGTTTTGACGTGATACTATATAATAATGTTATGACTGATTACATACACTAAATAAATAAACTGAAGGAATCATAGTCATTGAAGGAGCATTTTCTATGCGAAGTATCTCTAAACTTTTCAACCCCGACGTTGGTAATATTTTCATTGAGGAATGTGATAAATCTCTAGAATACAATAATTTTTAATATAAGCACTAAATTCAAATTACTATAAGTCATAATTGCACTAAATAATTATGTAATAAAAATATATATTATATTATATTATAATGTGAAAATAATAATCAGTTCTAAAAATACACATCGTACTGATTATAAAAAATATCTGTTAATTAGAAATTAAAAACGCTTCAATTTCAATAGATAAAAGAACAAAAATTACATATGCAGATAAAAGTAATTTTTTATAGCTAATTGATAATTTATAAATTTTAAAATCAAATAACAGTTTAATAAAAAAAACTCTGAGCACATTAATTTAAAATGGTTTACAATTTAGAGTTGTAAAAATATTCAAATGTTTTTTTTACAGTCTATCTATTGTTTGTAGATTTAACACAAATTGTATTTTACTGAGCAAATTAATATTTTTAAATGTTAGGCCTTTAGAGTTAAGTATTGAGAAATTGTTTATTATTTAAAAAAGTTATGATGATAATTATATTAATTTATTCCTACGGGTAATTTATGTTATTAAAAAACTCACAGTGTCCGCAAGTTTAAAATTCCATCGAAACTGTGTTCAGACAAAAAGTCTAAATAATTTCCTTTCAAACTCCTGTAATAAAATTAACAAATTATAATGATGATTAAATAATTAATAAAATTGATTATATAAAATATCAGCAGCTTTTAATTTAAAAAATAAAAATCAATTTTATACGCCAATTACTTACAGTTTTGCTATTTCAGAACCATTGAACGCCCAATTTTCTACAACGTGTATTTTATTATATTCCAATAATCTGAAAATATATTTTGAGATAAAAAAAAATATATATATATTTTTTTATTATAATGATTAAAAAATAAAATGATTGAAATTATTTTTAGAAATATCATGTAATAAGCTATAGTGTTATGAATAGGTAGCCAAATAATCGTTTATAAGAATGATTATGTCACAAATGAATTAAATTTCAGATATTACAACCAAAACTTTTTAGTTTTTACTGTTTCAAAAACATAAATTGCATAAGTATAATTTATGTAACAAGTTCAATGTTAAACGAAATAATATTTTCTGTTATTGATATTTTTATAAGAAAAATAACAGAGATAAAAATTGAAATAAAAATATTAATAAAATATACTAACATTTATTTTCTTAAAATTTCTGCAAAAAACCATCTTTTGCAAAAAACACAATAGAAATCTAAGAAATCAATAACGAATTTACTGTTTACAATACTCTTAATTCTGTTTGTTATAATTGTATTGGATTAAACGAGTAGGTACTCCAAACATTCTGCATTGTTTGAGTACCTAGCTTATTTTTTTGTATAAATTAAGCACCAAAGGTACTTAAGATCACACATTTTTGACACTGTTTAGTAGTTTTCTGAAAACTAACAAGAAACTGATGATACAAACAAAACAATTAATGTTGAAGACATGTTTAACGAAATCTATTTTGATTATGTAGATGTAATTAAGAATTAATTTATTTTGACAAACTGTGTTATTTTGGGTTTTAAAACATGACATTTAATTTAAAATATTGTTCAAAATTAATTTAATTAAACCCTTTCTTAACTTTTCAAAACATATGAATGAATAATTTTTATAAGTTATAAGTATTCTTTTGAAGAAAATATTTAAAGATAATAACAAGTTAAAGTGTGACTTCTCAATACATTATTTTTATTTAATGATTAATTAAATTTAAATACCTATATGTTGATTAAATTTGGAGTTTTAAGTTAGATAATAAAATAACTATTTTATGGAAAAAAAATGTTAAATGTCAATAATTTTAAAATTGTATCTACCTATTGTATATTATTATGTACAAATAATATTATGATCTTATATTTATCAATAAACTATATATCCCTTACAATAGAAAAAAGTAATTGAAGCTGTGTTACTTTATAATTATAGATTAATTAAATTTACGACAACAGCATAATAACTATGATAATATAACACACTATAACTACATAATTTTATATGATAATCACTATTATTAATTAAAAGGTTTTTAAGTTGATAATCACAGTCATTAATGTCATAATGTGTTGATTTTTTTATTATTATGTACTCTTTTGTTACTATTATAATATCTGGATCTAGAATACACTATCATTAAATGAAAATATTAAATATTAAATTACTGCATTAGACACTGAAAAATTAAACTTGACATATTTTCTTAAAAACATTGCTATTTTATTATTTCATTTTATGATATTGTTATACCATGACGATAACGCACAAAATAAATGTTTGTTTTTACACGTCAATATTAAAACCATTTAAGACTAGAAATTTCTTAAAGTGGTCTGTCATTTGATTTTATCCACTAACAATATAACATCGTCAACATAATTGAACAATTTGTTGTATTTTTTTTTTTTTTTTAATTTAATTATAAGATTTTTACTTAATAACTAATGGTACTCACAACTGTTCAGCTCGAGTCTTAATTCCATTTGTCGGTAATGTGTCCAACTGATTTCCTTCAAATTCACTAAAAATGAATTAAATGTAAAGATTTTGGTTGACTGTTATAATTTTACTTTTAAAATGTCAATAGTTTTATATTACATTATGTGCATAGGAGTCGGAGTTCCAAGGTCTGAAAGATCAGGAATGACCTTTAGATTCGCTTTACTTATACGACTATAAAAGAAACATTATAAATATTAAATTTCTCTTTCTCAGAATAGGAAAAACATTAAATAATTTTGGTTTTATGTATAAATGTATAATGTTCAAAATGTAGTAAAAGAAAACCAACATAATATAACTATTAGGGTTTCTACAACACAACACAATTAATAATACGTTTAATAAAAATAAAACTTTTGTAAATAAAATAAAGTTTGATTATTTTTGAAACTGCAAATTAAAATTATTTCATTCAAAAATATTTGATTATACTATCGTTAATTACTTGAAACTTAATATAGTTAGGTGAAATACAAAAAATATATACGAAAGTAAATTAAACATTTAAGCAAAAAGTCTTAAGCAAATTAATTGTGTAATAATTTTAATAAGGCAATCGATTTAAACGTTTGTATAATGTAAGACGTACAATTGAGATAATAAATAATTCATTGCGCTGTTTAATGGTAAAAAAAAATGTGTATGATAAGTAATTACTAATGTTCTAATATATTAATAGTGATAACATATAATGTAAAAATTACTAAAACATTACAATTAATAATTAGATCTTTTACGACATATTTCTTATTGTTATTTATTTGAATAAATCTGTTTTATGAACTCACAGTACTAAAAACGTTTTAGAAAGACCATAAAATATATCGTATGGTAGCTCTGTCAAAGCACTAGCTCGCAATATATACCTAGAAACGTAATTAAAACATCAGACATGATATTAATGTATAATTTGTTATGTTATAATAAAAACGTACAATGACTGCAATCTATTTAAGTTTTTGAAAGTCGACGAGTCCAAATATTCTAGATTTTTCATGTTGTTTAATATTCTATAAAACAAAATTGTATTTATTTATTTTAATAAATTAAGGGTCATCATAATATTATGCACGCATTAGTATTGTTTGACTTACATGTCTGTAAGATTTTTATACAAACTAATCGATTGTGCTGATAATTCTTTGATATCCACTGATTCGTCTATTGTTCTAAAATCAAAAATATGAATATTATTAATATTAAGCAATACAAAGTTTATATTATTATACTCGTAAATTAATACCTATGTGCAAAAAGTATTAAATGTCTACTCATTAGCCGTTTAAATAATATATGCTAATTTTTACAATAACAATAAGCTAAACAATTTATAATGGTTATAGGTTAGGAACAGCATTACTGGTCTAACACATCTGGAGTCATTGGTAAAATAAAAGGGATTAGGTACAAGTTACCACTGTACCAGAATTTATTTTAATTTTTTTATTAAAGAAAAATATATTTACAATCAATACAATATGGCACAATAAGTAAGTTTAATAAATAGCTAATTAGCTTAATACAATTTATGGTCAAAATAGGAAGGCTCTTAGCAGTGCAAGCTAACAATAGAATTCAATTTTTTTTATTTTAAACTAGTATTTTTTTTTTTTGTCGTCTTATTTATTTTGAAAATCACATGGCCATTGTCTCTTTAGTCTTTTGGGTATGTGTGTAGAGGAGGATAATTTTTGATAAATGGATTGGTATCAGAGTTTAGTTTTGAAAACAATTTAATGCAGTGAGACTTGGCCAGATCGTTAGGGCCTTGTAGTTTAAAGTCTTGGTGAAGGTTTTCGTTAGTTACATACCAAAGGGCAGAGGTTATTAGGCATAGGCATATTGATTGAAACGCTTATAGAGTTTTGGTATTGAACGACTTAGCAAACCCCCAAAGTTCAATACCATATTAAAGCCAAACTGGACGGATTATTGACTTGTATATTGGAACCTTGTTCGTTAGAGATAATTTGAACTTTAATAAGGGTTTAAAAAGGTGTAGTCCGGAGATGACTGATTTACATTTTTGTTTTAGAAGCGAGCTCCATGTGAGATGTTTATCAAATGTTAGCCCCAGGTGCATCACTTCGTTTGCTGGTGGAAGGACTTTGTTGTCAAATGTAACAGGTGAACAGTCGGAACTACGCAATGTGAAAATTACGTGAGTGCAGACTTAGTTTCATTAATTTTTATTTTACAGTAATTTCTCCATAAAATTATCATATATTTAGGTGTTCTTAGATCATTTGACTATTAGTTTCAGGATCATGGTGAGACGCTGATATTAGATAGTGTGATCAATATATGCGCCAAGGAATGTGTTTGATGTCTTTGTAATGTCAAAGATTGCATTTATTTTTAAACTCAAAAATATTTAAAAATGTATGCATTTGAAATTTTTAAGCACATAGCATCTAAAAACCTATCTAGACTAAAAATGTTTTTATTTTTTTTTATCGTTTAAAAAAAATTTAAAAAATTTATAATAAATATAATTATAAATTTTATAAAAATTTAAAAAGATTTTTTAAATCTTTAGATAAGTACACCACAATTATACACCTGATATTTCTAAAAAAAAAAAACCATTAAGTTTTCCCAGTGAATTTTCATTTTACATTCTAAGTATATCAATGAATGTATTGATTTTACAAAGATGTGTATTTTTTAGTTTTTTAATTTTTATATCTTAAGACACTTTTTTTAGTAAAAAAACATGATCTGATTATAAACGTTTATGTATCATACCTATTTTATTGATTGAAAAGCATATATTGGTAAACACAAAATAAGTATTACATCGTATGAAAAATTAACAATAAAACCGTGTTGAACCAGAATAATAATGTTTGTTTTGTTGACTCTTGGTAACTTGAATAGTTTTAAGTTTAGAAAAAGTTTTTACTAAATTGTTATTGCACCCCAATACTATTACAAAATTTAAATAGGTAAGTACGTACTGGAAAAATTACGAAATGATGGTGATGAAGTGTACTACTTTTGCATACGATCTTTTAATATTGAGCATACAAAGTATTAGCTGTCGAAATTTAATAGTGACATTTTAATGTAAATGTACTATATGTGACTACGAACTAACGATAACTATACATAATTTGATATTTTGTTCATTTGTACATATTATGTTCACCAATATATTTATAACATTTTAATTAATAATTAGCGATTTATAATTATATGAAATATGAGTTATTACTTATTCCTATATATATATTATTCACCTTATAGTTAATTTATTGAGTATAGAATATATTATGTAGTACATTAATGCATTAAAGTATTCATTACTTTTTATATGCTATGGTAACTCATTAATATTATACGGTTGAAAATTTAACGAACGGAAACTTTTATTTTTAAACAAATCTACGATGACAATAATAATTAAATTAAAATGTGGTAGTTACAAACATTTTGTTTTTTTAGTTTTTTCATAATATAATATAGGTAACTAGTTGATATTTTCGATTCCATAAAACTTCGAATAAGTAATTAAATTTTATCAATTATCAGATACCTACTACCTAGATCCAGGGCAAACTTGTGTCACTCGACTCATAAATTGATGTGGTATTTAACAGTTGTGCCATGTTGTTTGTACCTTCGTATTCTTCTTGCGATTATTTATTGTTGGTTTAATATTAGTTGAATAAGATATGAATGAATTATTCTCATCGTGTACGTAGATTTTCAGTATATATTTATAAATATCAAAATAATTTTATTCAAGGGACGAGTTTATAAATAATCATTGTTAATTAAACATAAATCCCTTTAATTTCTAAATGAAAAATGATTTAATTCACGAAAAAATTTTCTTTTGAAAAAAAAAAACACCTAAATGTATACTTTTATAAAAATTGTAGCTGTTAACAATAATTATAATGGATACTTGTGTGACAGAAAAGTGGCAAAATGGGGGCAAAATTTTAGTAGAAGGACAAAAGTATCATTTTACCACCCCTTCTATACGATAACAGTAGAAATTTATTGTTGAAATCTTTATAAATAAAGACAAAATGCAATACGTTTAACATATGTAAATTTGTAAGATAAATATATTTTTTCCTTGAGTTATTGTATTAATTATTTCACGTTTCTCTTGTTTTACCATATGTAGACTTATTGAATCCCACAGTTATCGCATTATTTGGGTTACATAAATAGCCCAATAATTTAATTTCAGCTATATAGCATAGGTATAAGTGCCAAAGATATAAGAATACATATGATATGTGCTAAAATTAGTAGGACATAAGCGCCAACATAAAATTATATCCTTTATATGACATATGCATCAAAGTTATTAAAAATAAATATAATTATTATATTAATATTAAATTTATTTTATTTCAAAATATTAAGAATCATCAATTGTCCATAATATAATAAAATCATAAAAATCTTTGTTTTTGTTCATTGAATAAAAAAACAAAAAATGCCATTTTTAATTATTTTGTAAAATTAATTTGCACTGCGGTAAACATTATACGCGAATGATAAAGTAGGTACTTACAATATTATGTTCTCAAACAAAAACTTTCTTGTCTTGTTTTGACGCATATGTCTTTCACCGATTATTTCATAAATTTTAATTACAGGATTATTATCATATTATTTTTAAACACGTTAGCACCTTTTTTTTTAGCACCTTCTTATGGACTCCTATGTATCTAATTAATATTATTTAACGATTTGGCGGCATATGATTTATTTCGAAGCCATGAAATTAGTAAAAGATTATTGTGTAAAAACAAACAAAAAATCATCGAGTTATGGTTTCGATTTTGGCGAATAAATTATATAGCCTCTACCTCCTAGTTTTCACCCAATTACGCTACACAATATTGTGTTCGAACAGTGACCAAAATGTTGGGGAAAAAATGATGTTATTTATTTATGGTATAGGCACCTATATCATATTTTTTTTCAAGATAAGAAAACTATAATGATGGTTATTTTTTAGTAGTTTAATAATAATAATAGCAATTTGACTTCTCTGTAAATGTATTAGGATAAATTTAAAACACACTAAAGATAATACCCGTAAAGGAAAATATGTTATTTTACAAGAGAATAAAAATAAAACCCAATAAAATGTGCATAAATTTTACTCACAGCACATGTATTATGTCGTTAACCACCGGTATGCGTTGGATCTCCAAACAGTGCAACTCAGTTTTGTGTTTCCAGTTGTTAGTCATGTTGCGAACACAGCAGTTATCAATAATAGTACACGGCTTGTTCAAAACTGTACCTTTTGCCGATAGCTGCACAATGCAAATGCACAACACCATCAAAATGTCGAAGATCGACCACATCGAAATCCAGCTGTAATATAAAAAATGTTAGGCATTATAAAAAATGAATTTTAAATCAAATAGGACAGCCGTTCGAAAAGTGTCAAAAGCACATCTATTGGATATCAGTGTATCATAATATTATATTAGATAATATTAAGTCTTAATGTGTTATCTTCAGATATATGAGAATAGGCCTAAAAATAGCACTTATAATTAACAAAACAGTAAACGCGAAAAAGTGTGTATGACGTGATAAAGCAGTATGAAACATGTATTATATGTCTCACTTGAGAATTGAGATATTCTAATATTTATCAAAAAATATTATATAAAAATTATACGACATCCGCGCCTTGATAATAAAACAATAAATTCCTATTATTATAGGTATATACAGGTTGATTTACCAAGTATGTTCACACCAGTTTTTCATTCATAATAAATTTATTTAAATTTCTGGTTTTTTGTACTACCTACTTAAGGAGTGTCTTATGGTATCAAACCTCAGTTCTTCAGATCAAAACGTTCGTTTTTCACTGTAAATTATTTAGCAGATAATATTTATGAAAATTTTGATTTAAACACTGAATTACAATTTTAACGAGTCATTGCTCTCTTAAAAATGGTTTAACAAAAATATAAAATATAAAATAGATGTAATATTGAATCTAGTATATTGTATACTTGAACTATTTTTACAAATTATAAATTTTGGTAGATTAATATTAATTACTAATGATAAAAACACCATAGCCTCAATGTAACTTCCTAACTCATTATCATATGGACCTATTATCCTTAATATACAAAGTTGAATAACTTTAAAACTACGAGTACGATCTATGATTTAGATACATCAACATTTTTAGAAAAATAATCCACTAAATAATTTTCAGTATAAAGGGGGTTCTTAATTTTAAAATAGTCTTTAAATATGTAATATTACATAATAAGGGATAAAAGAAAAGAATAAAAGATCACCAAGTGATCACGCTTGATTCAACAACTCTATAATATAATAATACGAATGTAAGTTTCTACAAGAGACCTGACAGGTGAAGTAAAAAATACACAATAAAATATTGTAAAATTATTCCCTTTTTCTCTATTTTTAGATTTTGAGTGGAGCAAAGAATACGTATTATTGATTTTACAATGATGATACATTTTTTTCTGTGTTACATCATCTTTTGGGACAATAAAAATGTTTCAATTATTTTTATCAGCTTCTTTTCTGATAGGGAAGTAAATCTACTTTGGGGGTCAAAATTAATACAAACCCAACAATTTTCAAAAGCGTTGAGAAAAACAAAAAAAAAAAAAATTAAGAAAAAACTGGAATTTTACGCAATACAAATTTTTGACAAAATCATTAATGTTTTTTGGTGTAATACAAAAAATAAAAACCATAGATTCATGAAATTTTCATTAAATGTTTATACTAATATATTCTATGCACCCTAATATTTTTAAAATATTTTTAGTTTTTTTTAAGAATTTTAGAAAAATTTTAGAAATTAAAAAAAACTTAAAAATATAATACAAGGTTACTTGTAATTTTTCTTAAAGCTGTTATAATATATTAAAAATTAATAATTTAAAATAATTGTTTTTTTTAAGCATTTTAAGTTGATATTTTGATAAAGTTTGTCAAATATGAAAATTTGTATTTGTTTTGTAGTTAAAAAATTGTTTATATTGCACTCAAAAAAATCAAAAATATATTAATTATCTTTTTTGACATTTTCAGTTCATATTTTGATAAAACTTAACAAAATTTCGAAATTTGTAAATTATTTTGTAGTTAAAAAATTATGGAATACTTAAATTTTATATACACGATGACACAATGATTATATACACAATGACTATAATTTTTCCACCATGTAGTTTTTTATTGTGGTTTTTTAACTTACACAACTCCTTTGTATGAATTGACTTATATAATTTTTTACCTGTTACTCTCGTGTAGGAACTTATACTATTTCCCATATAATAAACGCAGAAGGGTCATAATAGGGAACAGTCTGATAACAGCGTCATTTGGGGGGGGGGGGCAAGGTGAGAATTTTCCCCTATTTGATTGTTAGATCAGATCAATTGTTGGGCTAGCTGTTGGTAAAAAAATTAAATAATTATAATTTTTTTAATTTTGAGAAAATATAATATTGTGTAAGCACTAGAACACTTTTGACACGATAATAATTAATATATTTTATAGTTTTTTAACTTAAATATATTGATACTATAATCTCAAAATTTTAAAATCAAAATGAGCCCTCTTAAATTTATTCATTATTTTAAAAAAACCTCTATAAGATAAAGTACTTATTTAAAAATTTTCAATTTTTCAATAAGGTTTAGCAGTTGTGTTTCTTGTTATAATTTACGAACTTCGATACCTCTAGAATAATATAAAATGACCAAATTAAGTAGTGACCATAATTATTTAACTCCTCCGAGTTTTTTTTGCTACCGATTAAATGAGGCTACTTTTGCCTTTACGCTCATAAAGTTATGTAAGATGGGAATTTTATCGAGATAAAAATAGAAATGGAAGTTAGCTTGGAAGCGATGCGTTCCGTTTTTTTTTTTTTTTGTTCTGTTATATGGACGGATCAAAACTATTAAAAATTAAAATGACGCCATTGGATGTATCACCCGCTTTAGCCAATTTTTATAATATAAAAATGAATACGTTTTATCTATAAAATAATAATTTCATAGTAATACTTAGCCAGTATAGCATCTAATTCGTTAACATCTAAGTATTTGTATAAGTAGTTTGAAAACAAAGAATTTTTGCAACACTTGAGAACTAGAATTTATTAATATTTATTTTTATAGGTAGGTAATACCCTTATTATCAATGTCCGCGGTGTCTATATATTATAAGGCTATTAACCCAAAACAATTTATTTTGATATATGAGCTATGATTATATATTATTATATAGGTACCTACTGGCTACTTATAAGATATGTAGGTATTTATTAAGGTTTTAGATTAATGGTTTAAACTTTAAAGTATGTTTATTTTATTATAGTTACTCATATTTTATATGACAAGGATTAAAGTTTTCGTCAAACAATACAATACATTATATGGGACCTGAATTAAAATCAAGACTCTCCATAGTATATGAAATGTCAGATTTAGGAAACCAGTACTGTATAATATAAATTACAATAAAATATTATGATTATATTTAATAGATAAGCAACTTCAAAATGTCGGTATGAAATAATATCATCATTATTTATAATTATTAAGACGATCAAACAAATATCAAATATGATTTTAAATTCAATATAGTGCTATGAAGTAAGAGTTTACTTTACTGGGCACTGTTTACCTATTATCTAATGGAAGATTCAAATAAAAAAAAAAAAAACAGGAAACTCGCGTGTACCACGTCATTAATAGAGAATCTTATTCAAATTTAAATATTAAAAAAATACTTAAAACACGATAACAAAAATAAATAAATTATGTTTAGTTATTGACGTTATAACTAAACAAACATAAAAATTGGAAAGAACATTTTTTTTTTTGTATTATTTCACCAATACATTTAGATTTTCAATTTAAAAGCATTAGTTATATTCAACTTTCGGCTAGTTAATTTGCATCAGTCGAGTGCCATAGTAATATTAATAAAAAATTCATCAAAACAAATGAAGGAAACTCTTTTTGCTGTATATTATGTGGTAGCCTCCCAAGCACATAGCTGCGTGTAGCCTGGTGGACCGAGTGCTTCTTAAATTTACTTTGGGTCAGGGCCGCCGCCCCCCCCCCTTAAATTCAAAATATAAGTATTTTTACCAAGTAGGTATCAAAAATGAGATAAGGCTTATGTTCATCGAAATAAATTTATTGTAATTACTATTAGGTAGGTAATATAATAATCATTATGATTGCATTTTAATTTTTATAACCGTAGAAATCGTTATCTTGAAAAGATAAATTATAATGTCTATTTATAGACATAATAATAAATTGACTACATATAGCCTGAAAGCCAGTTGGTATAATTGTGTTCAGTGTTTGAGTCGTCATCTTATAATATATTATTAAAAAAAGACTAAGTGAAATATCAATTTGTTATCAGAAATTATCAGGATTGAATGACAAATGGTTGTTTAGTTATTTGGATTCAATAAGCTTAGAAAAAAGATTTCGAAAAACTTAGATTTAGATATTATTATAAAGTTATTTTCTGGATATTACAATAACAGTTTAATATTTGTTTAATAATTATATATATATATAAATACATTTTATTATTATAATTCACGCATAAAAAAAACCGACTTATCATACGGTTATCTTATTTTATCGTTATTCAAAAATGAATACCTGTAATTGAAACATTCATCAAATATATTTGTATATATTTATATTAAAAATCTACACATAGTAAATTTTTTCTTCTTTTTATTTCTATAATTATTGATAGAAAAAATTGTTTGTCCGGTCCAAAATATTGAAATTTGTAAAGGAGTATAAAGTTCCTCATAATTTGTTATTATTACTATTTATAAGCATTAAAAATTCATAGCCATGCCTTTTTTTAAAAAAAGCATTTTAAATTCAAATTATGACAAAATCGGTTATATAATTTTAAATACTCATACTTATTCTTTGAAAATTTAGTAGTTAATAATGAGTAAATAATAAGTAGTTAATTATGTATCCAAAAAATTTAAAAAATATTTTAACAAAATTTTTTTGTAGACATTGTAAATTTAATTAGGACTAAATCAGATACTTATTTAAACGATTTTAGTTATTTTATTGTAATTTAAAAATATTTTCCGTGGGTACTTTAAACTTTCCATGTATATATTATTATATTTTATACACACAATAACGTTTTCAAAACATTTAGATTGATGTTATGCTATTGCTTGTATTTAAACAAAGAATAACAATTTTGTTATTTTTTTATAATTTAAAAATATTATTCGTTGGTACTTGAAACTTTTCGCGTATATTTTTATATATGTACACACAGAGATACTTTCAAATGAAATGTTTTCGACAAAAACTAATTCAATCTACTAATAGAAAAATTCATTAAGCTTTAATAGCAATATAAATATATCATAATTTAATTTTATGATGTTTGTTAATTTATATCATCATCCTCTCTGAATCGTTACCTTACAGTGAATTCTTCAATGGCGATGTATACTCGACATTTGTTGTACAGCAAAGTGATCACTTACTTTTCCCCCCTTTTTTTTGAAAGAAAAACATAAATGCTTTAAATTTTGAATTATAAATACAATATTATAATATATATTTATTTCATTTTAATAATGCTGACTGCTGAGTTTGTTCTATATAAGTTATTATTATTTTTAAACATTTATATAAATCATTGTTTTATTATTCTTCAATTTCTTAAACTAAATGTACTATACAAATATTTAAGTATATTTTTTTTAAATGTGGAATGTTTGTCATACCAAATAAAAATTTTACAATGTTTTCTCAAAATCCAAACATTCCATAGCAAGTGTTCTAATTTTTATAACCATCAAATTTTATTTATTTTTGTAATCTACCCCATAAAGGGTTTTAGAATATAATTTTGTTATAATATCATCACAAAAAAAAACTGATACAAGAACGTGCTAAAGAACTAATTTTAAAAAATAAAATATTAAAAATGGTCTTGTACCAATGAAAATGGATCGAGGTACCTTCACAGTTAATATTTGTTACATAGCCATATCTGGCCATGCCAATAAAAATAAATAAATTATTCAAAGCTTAAAAAAAAAATGATAAACTATAGAAGTAAAAACACAATGATATAAAGTATTTATGGTATACTGTTAGGGACATTAGGTATTTCAACTTTTTGAAAAATTAACTAATATAAAAGAGATTGAATGTTTGAGAAAGCATTCAAGAAGGAGGTTGACTTCAACCCTCATAACCACTTTCCCCATTTTATCCGCCACTGACTATCGGTATCGGGCATTACTGTCACTATGAAAATCACATGGTCAATATTCAACTATATTTAACAACACTGTCGAACTAAATTTATACACATTTTTCTGTTATCGCCGTCTTGGCTTCGATTCATAATAAACGGTAAATGAGAATTTCTAAAATGGGATGTCACACATGTTCACTAACGTGCACTTAAATCTTGTCAACATAGAATAAAGAGTATTAAAGAAAATCGGTAAAAGTAAGCATTTTTATTATTAATATTATTATTATTATTATTATTATTATTATTATTTTGTTAGGCTGAATTTGTCACTTGCCTATGAAAAACGCACAAGAATTTTAAATTTATAATCAAGTAAAACAAACGTATACAATAATGTTAATAAGTAATTATAATAATAATATATTATTTTATAATTATGTACTTACTCTCAAAGCTAATAGTAATAATTAATTTTAATTTATAAACTAGCAGTTATATTATAAAATATCATTACAACCTACAAAGATTATGTTTTTTATTTTAAGTTAAGATATACGTATCTATCTTATAAGTATTCAAGAATTATTATTAACTATCTATAATCAATGGCAATATGTACTAAATTTAAGACAATTAAATTAGTACATTTTATAAGAACGTTTAATATTTCTACTTATTCACTAGAAGAGTATGTTAATACTCACCTTAACTACCCTAAATAAAATTGGCTTAACTAATTATAAATTAATATTTACAAAATCAAAATGTAATATTTTGAAATACAAAGCACAGACATGTAACGAAAGTCACGTTTTTGTTTTTATAACAAAAATGACGTTTATACTTGAGTTAATGTAATTATTATATGAATCACTAATATTAATTATAATAAATTATTACTTTAAAGGTGGATAGTAGAACGTTATATTATGCTGTATATAATAGATTATATATTTTTTTTAAATACGTCTGTTTTCATTCAAACTATTTAATGTGTGTTCATGCGAAAGTGATAGAAGATTTGTTGATAGCTGTCAACTGTTGAAAGTTTCTGCATATTTTTAATTTTATATCAATATTGGACTTTAATCTTTTGCGTATACTTTTAACCTAATTTACTCAATTTTTAACCTTACATATTTTTCTTTATAAGGCCATGATTATAGTGATTGATTCCAAAAAACACAATTAATTAGTCCCAAACATTTTCTTAAAAAAATTGAATTATTGACAGACAATTAAAATATATTGTACTCTAAGGTATAATTATATTCCATATTCTCAAAACTGAATTACTGTTTAAATATATTATATTGTAATAGTTTACAACTTCTATAAGTGAACAAAATTATATTGTTCCAAATTTCAATATGGCAAAATATTTAAATAGTTAGCTTTAATGTTGTATAATAAGAAAGCTCAAAAAAAAAAAAATTATTTTAATCTAAGTATAGTTGAAACTATTTATATTCAAAACAACCACTAATAATCAAAAAATATTTACACATTTGAATAATATTATATTAAATAATTGGCATAAAATTAATTTATTATTCTTGATGAATGATCTATATAATACGTGTGTGAAATTAGCAATACCACTTTGTGCTACAAATATTTAACTTAAGCAAATATTTTGCAAACTATTTGCTAAAATTTGATAAGCAATTTTTAGAATTTTCATATTTACACAATTTCCTTAAAACATTTTTTTCTTTGATTGGTGGTGCCAATTTTACTCTGCACCGCCACTTTATTCTATAAACTTAAAAAAAAATGTTTAAAAATGTTCAAACATTTTTTTTTCTGATAGGTACTCATTTCAAACTTTGGTTAATATCTTACAATCAATATCTAAGATTTGTATATTTATCTAATCTGTGCTAAATGCGAAATTTCTAATACAATGTGTTTTTTTTATCAAAGTGTTACTGTGAAATGCATTGGCTAATTTTGGAAATTTCCGACTTATCCTTATTCTATATAATGTTTATTTTAATTGTTGTCATTGGCCATAAACGGTATAGCATAAGTATACTTTCAATCGATAAATAAGATATTATTATTGTATTTTATAACAGTTTTTTTTCAGAGCGAAATTAAAACGGAATTTAAAAAGGTAAATTTAGCTTTGAAATTATGATTTAAAGAAGCGTAAAGAAAAATAAATTAATCAATAAATTATTTAAATTCACAATGATGATGATAGTAAACAAATACATTTTCAGTTAAAAAATGTACAATTTTATTGTACTCGGATTTGTCTGATATACAAATAATGTTTATAATATGATTTAATTTATTAACAGAGAAAGTAAACTCAACTTACAAAAAAAATTATGAATATCGTATACCTATATAAATAATTAATAAAGACTTTTAATCTAATAGCTAGAAGGTACAACGGTGATGAATTACTTTATTAAAAGTAACAAATAATACATATTTTGTATATTATATACTAAATCATAACAATAACTGAGGAGTAAAAATTCAAAACGTACTATTACCAAAAACTGATTTTTCAGAAGAAACGATTATTTCATTTTTTATAACCAATAACTGAAGCTCAATAAATGTAATGTATAATAAATTATAACGATTAAAAAAAAAAATATATTAAATTCCTATAGTTTAGGTATGGTTTCGTATGATTTAGGTATACGTAATAAATTAAAAAAAATTTTGTAACACCTAAACAGTATGGAAAAATGAGTTAAAAACGTAATATTGTGGTTAAATCAAACAAATCAAATTTACATAAAATTAATTAATAATCGTGTTAAAAAATATGACAATGCAAGAAAAATAGTTGGTAATGTGAAAACAGTTTCCGAGAAAACTCAATTTCCATTTCCAATAGCCTTCATTTTTTTGAAATCTTAATAACATTATCGATACGATCGAGACACTAAAAACCACGTTTTTCTAAACATTTCCACCAACTTGTTCATTCCACTAATCAATTATAATTATTTTAAAATTTATTTTACAATAGTTATAATAATTGTAAAGTTCACCAAATTTGCAGTAATTTAAAACTTTGAAACAGTTGTGCATAATTGCTAAAATATATCACGTGAACGTATACAAAAATAAATCATATATACCTATTATTTTATGCTTTATTTTTTTGCAAATAATTCACATTACCTCGATGAAAAATCCAAAAAAGTGTTTTGTCACGTTCTTTAACTTAAATATAAGCTTTGGGTATACTATAAATATTTTAGAACATAATATTTAGCAGATAGAATAGAGCCCTAAACTTTTAATCAAGTATAATTTGTAACCTACATACAATTTAAAATATATTAGCAACTAGAATAATATTTTAGCTACTTATAATATTTATGATCTACTTTAAGTATGATCTACTTTTAAGTCATATTTCTGTGTATAAAGTTTTATTAAAAAATAAATTACATGACAAATAATGTATAAAATATCAAATAAAATAAAATATTAGAACTGTAAGTGTTATATCGAATAGGTTGTAAAGTTTAGTAAAATTGTACAAATTCAATAAAATTAATTTTTTATGCATACTACTAAGTGTGGCCTTACTAGCATAGTATCTTAGTAGAATTTGGTTTACCTTGTCCATATAATACCTGACAAATTGTAAGTGTTAGAGCTTCATTTTTAAATAGGTAATTATTTAGTATGAGATATAATATACATTTTTTTGGGGGGAGATTTGGTTTTAACTGTGCTTTGATGCATTGTTTAAGTTTATACATATATTTATAATTATTTTGTTGTTAAATAAGCATCCTATTTATTGTGAAAATTTGAAAAAAATTATTAAATATAATATATAAGAAATATTAAATAAGTTCTTTGTTTAACACAAATTACAATTATATTATAATATAATTAATAAATCTTGTACATAAATAAATAAATACATAAATCACTTGATAAACTATGATTTTCCATATACTGTTTCAAATTATTATTGTTTTTACGCTATTTTTAATACTGTGCGTCTTAGCCACTGGAGAAGATAATGCAAGTTTAATTTTTATCAATTTTATTTTCAATTGGTTCAATAAACATATTGCTATTTTAATTACGATTATAGTTTACACGAGATATTATGTTATTCATTTACTGACAGAATGCCAATATCTTCAGATATATAATAACAGACGTCAAGTTACTTAAACTTACTGCTGTTTACCATACCTATTTTTTATTTTGAATACACATAAGTGTTGTCAAAATATATATTTTATAATGGATAAAAAAAAGGTAAGTAATCTTTTATAATCTAAGGTATGAATTTTTAAACACTATGTTTATTATATTAGTAATTATAATAGTATGTGCCATGTGAAACGGAGAAAATATTATATGCATATGAATGAATTAATAATTTAAAATATTGTTACAATATAACAATAAAATTGATACGAATTTCTTATATTTTAAAGGTAGATATCTTGTTGTTATTTTACTTTTATACAGTTATTTTATCATGATTAAATTAGGAAACGAATTAATATGATATTCTTTCGTTAAGGTTAACAGGATCTCAAGAATATGCTTCACCCGTATTTGTTATGTCCGTTTTACAATTATGTAATATGGTAAATTTACGATCAGCAGTTCACGTTTAGCTTTGTTAGTTTAAGAATTAGAGTCAATCAACTTATTATTAAACTCAATTGTAAAAACATTATCTATGTTCGTAGATACTCAGTATTTTACAATTTTTCGGTTTTTATAGCTATTAGAATTTTAAAACTGCACTATTTTTATACACTATTTTAGCTAAAAAATTTAATTATTATAAAAAAAACTGACAATTTTAAAGTAACTAAGCTATTAACGTTAACTGCTACCTAAAGGTACGGTTTCTTAGATGCGACTGGTCGTGTCAGCTGTTAGTCACGGCGTCTTCGATGGTTTCCTAGGGGCGATTCGTTAGATCAGGATTATTTAGGAATTATTATAATTGAAAAAAAAAACAAATTTATACTTAAAAAAAAAAACATTTAAAACCGTTTATAATCGTTTACAAAAAAAGATTAATAAATTAATTGAAAAATAATGTATACTTTGTACTTTATGAATATACAAAAAATATTTCATTGTTACATTATAACGACTATATGGTGCATTTATACATTTATTTTACAATTATTAGTAAAAATAGGACGGTATGAATAATTTAAATCTAGATACCTCTATACACTTTGAGTTTGAAATTTGATTTAGCAAATGCAGTTAGATAACTGAGGATAATCAAATAGATACGTAATGTTGTAACTAATAGATTAGTTATTTCTTTAATTTAATTTTTATCATTCCTTTCATAATATTGAACCACTAAGAGAACATTTTTTTGCTTTAATTGGGCAAGTATGTTTAATGTGTTCAAAAGAAAAATGTTTGAACATTTATTTAAAAAGTTGTTTAAGTTTGTGATGGCATAATGATGGCGTCAACCTGAAATTGGCACCACTAAGTGACCAATTTTTTTGCGGGGATTGAGTGAGTTAATTTGAAAAATATTTGCTTATGTTAGAAGTTTGTAGTACAAAATAGTGGTGCCAACTTCGCGCATGTCTGTATGATATCTTAATACCTTTAAAATTCAAATAATTTGGAAGATATCAACTTTTATAAATACGAGGATAGCTAGGTAATTCTAAATTGCCTACTTAATAAACCTTTTAAAATAAATTCACTATCCAATAACAATATATCTGTAAATTATTTAGTTGAATTTGTTCATTATTTCAATTTTAATATTCTTAATTGTAGTATTTCATAACGAATAATTTTGATTTTTTAATTTATTTTCTCAAAATTAAAATATTTTTAATACTTATTGAATGTATATTTTCTTTAAAAATAAAATAAATTAAACAATATTCTACTTTGAAAGTTAATAACAATATAAACATAAAATAGAAGCACCAATTATTTATTTATTTTTTTTTTGGTAATACTTATCTAAAATTCTAAAAATATTATAAATAGCTAAATAAAGAACATTAATTTAACTTTATAAAAAAGGATAACTCAATAATTGAATAGGTAAGTATTTTTAAAGTTCTTATAATTAATTTAAATACAGTGAAAATCAAATATGAGTTTTCAAAAAGTTTAATATCAGATGGATTTATGGAATAAAAGGTTTCCATTATAAGAATTTAGTTAATAAAAAATGAAAAATGTATTATTGAACACTCTTCTTTTAAAATTTCATGTCATCATTATTCCAATGCATTAACCTATTTACCTACTTATGAAAAAATTTAATTGACACTGTACAATATATATATATATATACAACCAACAGTCAGTCGATCATTTATCAGTAGAGCGTTTTAATTTTGGAATAGGACTCATGTCCGATTCTAACTGCGTTTAGAGAATGTCTTCGTGTCATTATTTTTTGGCAATAATAAAATAAAAGATGAACATTTTAAATAGTAGAGACATTAAAATATTTAAAATTCAAATATAATAGCTTATTGTACCTACGTCTAAAATATTAGCAATGCTTATATTAGATTGCCAAATAACCAATTGATCTTTTTGACACCATAATGACATCTAAAATACTTTAGATTTTTAAAACATTTATTATTTTTTTAAATTTAAACTTAACTGTTCCTCAATTTTTGTAACAATTTGTCCTATCCTATTGAGTGACACAAAGAAATATTATATAAGTTTAATGAATCTGAATTGCGGGAAACCAAGAGCTTTATACATATGGAATAGATGCATAATATAGTTAGGTAATAAGTAGTTTGTAAATTTGAATGTATATCAATTAGATACGCAATATCAATTGAGTCCGTACGACATTATATTGACATCAAAAAATTTGCTGTTCTACTCCTACAATTCTTCAGCTTTAATTAAGTCAGCTGAATTTAAAATTTCATGTATACAAAAACATCTTCTAGTAAATATTTAGTATAGTATAATAGTTTTAAATATCTACTATTTTTATAATATTTTATATTGTTATTTCCAATTGATGTAAATACTAAATATACATTATTAAAAATATTTATTAAACTCAATCATAAAATATGTCTTAATAACATTATCATTTAAATAAAACTAAATTATTTAAATTGGAACTACAATTTGCTAAAATATTAGACCAAAAACATAAAAAACACAAAATTTAACTACTATAACATGCACCGAAAATTACAAATACCTTTAAACTGTGGGAGAAACTTTATATTAGCATTGACTAGACATAATACCATTTTCAAAACATTTGATCTCTTTTAAACTATTTATAAACGTTTGAAATTCTCAACATTTTTTATTTATTTATTTTTTTTTATGTATGATGATAAAAATGGTACTGCTTTATTTTAAAAATTGAAAATGTAACTCAAGTTTTCTCATAAGCTATATTTTTTGCAATTAAAAAATATAATAAATGCATATTACAATTTTTTTTAAGCTTTGAAGCTTAAATTTTTATAAAATTGGTAGAAATCACTAAAATTTTCAAATTATTTAGTAGGTAAAAATGCATAAAATTTTCTATGTTAATAGGTATTTTAAGTTTGAAAATTAAATACAATGTTCTTTGTAAGTTTTACATAAAGTTTTCTAAAAATATAAAAAATACATATGCACAATTATTTTATAAACATTATATATTTTGATTTTGGTAAAATTGGATATTCAAACAAAAATTAACATTTTTTTCTCAACTAATTTTAGTTATTTTATTGATAGTTAAAAAATATTAAACTTAGAGACATAAGAGAATCTTTGGAATTCAATAATTTATTTTCAATACACACTGAAATTTCAAAAAATTTAGACTAATCTTAAGTTTGACTATAAAATTAATATATGGTATTTTATACCGTAAAATTATTCGCACGGTTCTACGGTACGCGGCTTATGGACTTATAAATATTAATAATTAATAATAATAATATATACGATATTTTGACAAAAATGTATTCAACATATTATCATAATACTTATTAAAAAATAAATAAATTATAAATAGACTCAGAAATTGAAGCTAACAGACAATCCTTGCTCAAAAATATTTTTTCTTATACAATGATTTATAACGAAATTATAATTTAACACAATCGTTAAAGCCACCTTTTAAATTACGAATTACACACGAAACCTACTATATGGCAGAACGACTTCCCCGGTTTTTTTACTCTGCCAGTAAAGCTGTTAGCACCAATTTTTTATGACTTGATAAAACAAATTGACAGAATAGCAAAACCGATTTCTATATTATCCAAATTTTATCACATTTAAAACTATATTGTAATTATTATAAAACGATTACTTATCAATATATGTTGTGTTTAAGTAATTAAAAATTATTAAATACATGAATTATGAAACTTTTTGGTCTCTTATACAATTGCCTTGAAAAATCAAATATTAGAAACATTCTTTAGTATCCACCCAAACGAACATTAAATTCGCTTCAGTAATTTTCATCGTATGTTATTATATTTTAATTATAACCTTTTAATCATAATATGCAAAGTATATGAAAAGCAATTTTACTATATTGTCAATAATATGTAAAATGTATATTGCATCATGTGCACGAGACATAGTTAAAATGTAGATGACGTATGACATTTTCAATATCGTGTTCAAAAAAGCATAAAATTGTTAACTATTAAACATTTTTGAATTTTAATTAATAATTTGATGAGTATACAATATTTTGTTATAATGGTATTTATCATAATGTTTTTTACTTTATATGTTTGCTATTTTTATTTCTATATCCTCGTATGGTTCGTATATACTTTATATATGCCTCCTACCTAAAGTTTTTTTCATATTTTATAAATTTAGTAATATTTGTATTATCAAGTCAGTAAGGTTGGAAATAATGCTCAATTTGAATCAGTTGATTACAAACTCATAAAATAACAATCAATAATACCTAGTTAAATATTTAAAAAAAAAAGTTAAATAGTAATTTTTGATTTTTTTTTACTGCTTACTTTTTAGTGTGCAGTTTTATCATTTCCTAGGAACGTTTTTACAACAGAATTTTTTAAATAACAATTCGTATTAATCGAGTTATCGACAAAGTCCTAAAATGTTATTTTTATTAATGCAATAATGCGTTGACTTAATTAAGTAGTATTGAACATCAAACATCTCTAATTATAATACCTCCTCACATACCTAAATGAAAAGGTTTTTTAAATTTAATACATTTATAAAATACGTTATTAAACTGTTTAAATTTATACAGAATATAAATATATTTTTTTTTTATTTTAGCTGCATATCTAGGTAAATAAATATAAAATAGATTATTTCCACAAATAATGTTAAATAAAATTAAACTTAATAACATTTGATTACTATGATATGTTTGATTATATTTAAGTATATTTTCCAAGAAATTTAACAATCGAATAATTTTGTTGAACAATTTTATGTTTTTATATATCTATATAAAGTCACATTTGATTGAATATGATGTACAAGTAATTTCCGAATAATTATAATTATAATTATAATTTAGAAACCTATCTATTCCAAATAAATAAGTTTCAACAAAATAATAGTTTATAAACTACAGTAATATAATACATTTATTAAATTACACATATTTTATTAAAATACTCCCCTTTTTTTTAATAAGCTAGCTAGTATAATGCACTATAACTAAATTTAAAATGTCTCAATGAAGTATGTACATATTCAAATGATTTATTTAATGTATTATTATACAAAATAGCATATTATTAAAAACTAATAACTATTAAGGTTTAAATATTTAAGTTAAGTAGGTACTAGAATTATTATTTTTTATTATAATGGTAACTTAACTATTTTATATAATTATTATAAAAACCCAACTATAAAAATAAATACAAATTGAAATGACTTAATTCTAAACAAATTTGAGATCCACTTTGAAAAAGTTTATCTGACCATGGTTTAAAAAAATTAATATTATGAATTTAAATAACTCCAAGTAGGTGTTCATAAAATCATAAATGGCGTTTTACAATTTTATGTGCATAAAATGAAGCTTGTATACATTTTTAGTAATTCATCTACATAGAAAACACAGTAAAAAACAGTTGACTACATAATATATTCTCAACCACATTATTTTAGTTTAGTTATATGTTTAGATCAAACAAGTTGTAAGAAAGAGGAAATTCTAAAAAAAGTATAAGTACCTCTACCCACGTAATTTAGACTCATATTTTAAGATCAAAAAGTGAAAACTCTGAAACTGAAATTCTAAATGAGATTGTTTAATAATTTAATATTAATATAATATTTACCTCTTAATTCTTGAATGAAATTAAATAAAGTAAATCAGTTTCAAAATATTCACATGTATTTTCCTACTTGAATATTATACACGCACAATTCAATACGATACAATAAATGATTAAAAAATTGTTATTTCTTATATTTATGTTTATTATAATTGTAAAGGAATTTATTTGAAATATCTCTATCAAAAATAATATAATTTTAATATTTTGGGGCTAAAAGAATGAAAATCCCAAGAAATTTTAAAATTCTTCAATAAGTGAATTTTAACTACCCATAAAACGAAAGTAAAGTATAGTGATCTCGTGCAATATTGTACATATAAATCATTATTTATAATAAAGAGTGTATACTTAAAAATTACTTTAAGTACATAATTTATAAATATAATTAAATAGGTATCTAACTAGGCACATAGTGTGTATAGATACATGTTTAACCGTCGATTTTAACTATATATTGGTTATTTTATATTTGAGTCATACAACTTAAGTAATTATGATAATATGGTTCTTTTCTTTTTTATGTAATACATTAAATACCATTCATATAGTTTTATGTATGTATGGTTGACATTTTTAGCGTTAAGAGTTAAGCTTTTTGTGTATAAAAACAACGGTGCATAGAATACTGCGGCACTTTATTCTTCCATGTTTCACAATTTTGTGTGTGCAAGTATTTAACAGTAGATATCGATGGTAAACAACCACAATAATAAAACAAATAAAACAAAGATGCACTGAATTTCCTAATGATTTCGCTACACGAATTAATACAGTATACAGTTTTACTTTTAGAAGTTGATTTTAGACGCTTTTTGTTGGTTGATATGAGAACGACGCAAAATTATGATTTATAAGTAGTATCTTGAAGGATCTTAAAAACACACAGCTAAAGATATATTGGTTCCTGGTTTTCAAAGAAGACGTAACAGGAAATCGTTTCATAAATTCAATTAGCGAAATATTTTTATCAAAAAATAATAATATAACCTATAGTTGTTTTCATGGTTACATAAAAAAATGAACCGATACATACAAATAAATTAATGAATTTAATACATGTAGATGCCTATCTGATGAGCAACACAATGCATTTACTTAGTACGGTATTCGTTTTTATGGTAAGAGGATTAGACGCACTCGTATGTAAAATCATTTCGATTTTGAAAATACTTTTTGGAATAAAATGTACATTGTATTAGTTTTATTTAAAACGACAAGTGCCGTTTAAGTATACATAAAATATATTAAAATCGGCTGAAAATGGTAAATAAAAAAACTTACATATTATTACATATCAACACTATAATGTAATCAAAACCAATACGAGAAGTAGGTATGTAGAAAACCAGAAAGATAAATTCGTGGCATGTTAACAAAACCCCTAACCGTGGAAGTTTTTTCTAAATTGCCCCGAGGAGTAGATATTCTAATAACATAAAGAAAAAACGCTCAAACAAAACAATAATATTTAGAAAATACTCTAGAATACACGGCTTATAATATTTATTATAAATCTAATATGAATAAGGAAAAGTAAATTTTAAAATCTTTAAAAAATTTCATTTTATTAGAGTATTATTCAAATATGGTACGTGCAATTTCGGTTTCAACGATTCTTATAAAAGTTTTTTTACCAGCGTTTTTGGCGAGTAATTTGTGGATTTTATTCGTTTACCGAGCAATTGTTCGGTGACGCGTATTTTCATACATATCAATTTATCGGTCTACAATCTGATCCGTATTTTAATATATAAACAGGGATCTTAAACCCGTGGGTCACGACCCAGTTTAAGCAATTTCATGTCACATTTTTAAATCTAAATACCTAATACGAGTGTTATAAAACGGAAATGTATAAATATCAGAAATATTTAAACGTTGGTTAATAATAGTGTGATGTGACATTTTTTATTAACTCAATTTTGTATATTTCAATCTAGTCCTATAGTAAAATGCATTGTTTAAAAAAGGCAATTTAATATTATACACGCTAATAAGACAGTGGTTATAGTTCTAATGGAATATACCTGCTGAATTTCATTTGTGAGGTTCGTCTGTTTATTTTTCTCTCGCCGCCGTGTCCGACGTGGGCGACTACGAGAAACATTTGAAGAAAAATTCAAAATCCGCCGCACGTGTATGTACTACCACCACAAGCCATGCGCTACAATGATTTGGACCTAACCGCAAGAGGAGCGCGCTTAGAGAAGACACGAACGATTAATCGGCGTAATTAATCAAGATACGTTTTAATCGGCGTCGGTGCGATCCTCTATATAGCATACCAACTCTATTGGCATCGAATGATTATAAATCATAACGCATCCGCGTATTATGATACAATATTACGACGAAAACGAAACCCGGTAATCCGCGGCACAATCTCATCTCGGTTCGTGCGCCCTACGACATTTTACGTTATTATCTATCGTACACAATACACATACCGTCGTTTTGTTCGTCGTGACGTTATTGGCGTGCATAAAATATATATATATATATATATATTATCGTTTCTAATAATATAACAATATCGTGAATTTTTTTTTTTTTTTTCAAATGTACCTGTTGGACGAGGGACGGTGGCGGCGCAAGTTGACGACCGCGGATTTTCGTCCGTCGTTGGCGGCCACCGACGGGACGGTCACGTCGTCGCTCGTCCGCGAAGAATCGCGGCTTACGGTGCGCGACATGGTGGCGTGCGATGCGACAAATACGGCGAGCAACGCGTCCGGCGCGTTTAAATAGATGAGTGTGGACCTCCTCCGCGACGCGCCGTCAGTCATCGCCGCCGCCGACGATGGCGTTCGACGGCGGCGCGATGCCGCCGGCGGCGGTTGGGTGGAGGGGGGGGGGGCGGGAGGACTCGGCGTTTAGGTCCGACGGCGGCGACGGCGGGCGAAACGGACCGAATGACATATTGTTATCATTTATTGTTATAGACGTTCGCACAGATCACGCGGGCGAATGTTATTTTATACTTAAAACAATAATACTGTCGCGGCAGCGAAATTGGAAACGTTCGCACCCCGGCCGTAGCAATAACGAATAGCATTTTAACGTGTCCCGCGGTCCCTCCCGGTGGCGGCGAGACTCCGCGGAGACCGTACTTGCTGCACGCCAACCGTTATTAATACAATTATTACGATATTAAATCAATATGTCATACCTGTTCGTAGTCGATGCAATATTACGTATGCGGATGTATTGTATGCCTATCGATAATAATAATGATAATAATAATAATAATAATTGGTAATAATATCGTTGCGGCGTGTGCGCGCGTGAAACGGGTTGAAGACTGGCAGCGGTGTACGCGGAACCGTCGTCGTCGTCGTCGTCCTCTCGAGTATCTCTATACGACATAACAATGTTTTTTTTTTTTTATCTGGCTAATGCTAACTACTTGTACGATGGTTTTTTTTTTTTTTTTTTTTACCTCGGCACATAACACGCGTATTATTATTACAGGCATGTACTGAAACGCGTTGGTACGTTACCCATATTTTTATACCTGTACATTTTTCTATAGGCTCGCGTGTTTGCTCGTAGTTAATCCGAGATAAACATTCGGCGTAACATTTCGCGTTATTATAATATTCAGCTGTTATTAATAATATTATATGCGACGATTATAATTATTATATAATAATATATCACATCATAGGCTGGGCGAGTTTAACTCTTTTTTTTTTTTTTACTCGTCGAGTTGTGTTCGTATAGAAAAATATAAACGAAGTTTAAAATTAAGAGTCACGAGTTAGATCGAGAAAAAAAATGACTTGACTACGTTAAAAATCAGTTACTTTGTTTTTTCAATAATTTACAATCCACGCCAGAGCACTACAAGTAAATTTGATAAAAGTATAAACCTATAGGAAATCAATATTACAAATATAATGCATAGTAAAAATAATACATAAAAGATTAATCGGCAGAAAAATAACAGAAAGAGAGGCCGCCCCAATCGACCCTACAAACAGATGTTATTAATTATTTAGGTCAGAGGTTTCCAAAGTGGTCTACATTGACCACCAGGGGTCGACTCTGAACTTTAAGTGGTCCATGACAATGAAAAAAAATTGGAGGTGCATGAGATGTAAATAGGAGTCCACGATAGTTTATAAAGTCAAAAGCACGTGTGCGACGATGTGAACAATAAACAACATTGTCAACATTTTTTTAAGTTATATTTTATTTGCATTTCTTGACGATTCAATAAAACAAATAATTATAATACTGTATTAATAAAGGTATGAATTAAAAACAAACTTAACACGTTTTTATTTTTAAATTTTTCATTCCACAGTAAACCATATGTATCTACTCAAGTGAATAGCTTCGTGTAAACTGTCAAAACCACGTTGATGAATTTGAAAAAAACCAACTTTAGGGGTTCTACTAAAAATAAGAAAAATTTATGACGTGGTCTACGGTAAAAATAAGTTTAGGAATTTAATTAATTTATTAAGAGATCGTCAACGTCTCTTTAAACGCTGAGTTGATAGATATCACTTATCATTTGGCATTGGTGTTGTTGAAAGATTTTAAATCAATGTGATAATTGTGTTTGGGTGAATATGTATATATTTTTCTATGAAAATGTATGTACAGTTATAATATATTTGTGTAAGTTATTTTGATACATATTTACATTTAGAAATAGTGTATTCACCTCTTTGACAGTTTACAATATAGTATTTATATTACATATCATAACAATAATTAAAAATAATATTAACAATTATTTTTTTTTTATACAAAAACCATAATTTGTAAAAACCTAAAATGTATGCGTATTTTAAATCTATGGCCTATGGGGTTTATTTATTAAAAAACAATTAACTTTACGTGACTATACAATTAATTAACTGATTAATAACTGTGTATACCATGGATCAAATTTCAAATGTTAATTTAGAAATTAGGTACTTTTAAAATAAGTAATTCGTTACATAACTAAGCTAAAAGTAACTTAGCATTACCTAAATGTTTGATTCATTAATTCCCAGCTTTGATTATATTATAATAGGTACCATCCTACAAGAATTAATAATAGTATACAAAGAGCGCAAAGTTAATATTATTATTATTATAATCATATAGTCTTGTGTGAACTGATGGCAATATATTTATGTGACCGCATTCGGCGGAATCTACTAGATTACCTACTCTGTGTATACGAGAGGTGGTGAGCCTATATACAACAACGTTGGTCAAATTTTAATGACACACAAAATAGTTTTTATTTCGTTAATAAATATTGCAAATAATATTAAAAACAAATTATTCATTATTTATAAATACTATAGTTGCTTATTATAAAATTCATAAGGATTTGGAACTATCATCTATAAATAATATGAAAACTTGTATATAAATTACTTGACATGTCTCAGTCTCACAACTCCCTGATCAACCTGAAAAAAATAATTTGTAGTTACTTCCATATTACTGGCACGTGGAATTTTTTTTAAAACTTTGAATACAGAATATTGGTTATTATATTATACGTCATTATATGACCCAAAAAGGATTTGCCGCTCCTGATAAATACGTGTATCCAACAATAAAATATATAATATTCCTATACATTTATAATATATAGGAATCTACTACGATTGATATGTATTAGGTACGCTCGTCACATACCAAACGAAGTGATTATTTTGTTATTGTTATCATGACAATTCCGTCCACTGCGCATGCACTAATAGCCAAACCGATTTTTTTTCTTTAAAATCTTTTTAATTTTTTTACCATTATTTTTCAAACATTTTAAGAAATAGCTGAGCTCTTCTATTTTTAACCCTTTCAATTTTAAGTTTTTATAGGTTTATTTATTATTTTTTTTTTTTGTCTATTATAGGTAGGTAGAGGAACATCCACGAATAAGTAAATATAAATAAATTATTGGACTGCAAATTGACAGGGAGAGATGGTTGCATTTTTTCCTAATAATTACTCTCAGTTGTGCACATACACATACGGCATACCTATACATACCTATTTATATTATTATAAAAAGGTATGTACAGTAAGTCTTGTACAGTCCTATAATATATTCATGGCAAATCAATAAATATTAAATTTAAATGCAGTTTTTTACAGTAATAAGTATGAAAATTCTAGGTTATTAAATGGCGTAAGCATTAATTTTTTTTTCAAAAATTCAAAAAAAATTTTTACGCAGTTATGTTTTTTTAATTTTTTAGATACCTATTTTAATTATAAATAATAAATAATTAAGTAATTAAGCTATAGGGTAACTCACATATTAAAATGTTAATGAAGTAATTAGCCATTTTTCCTTAACAGAAAATTATAAATACACACATATAAACATATTTCATATTAATTTGTTCAAATCATTATAATTTATAACTTACCAACTATTATATGACATTTAATATTACATAACTATGTTTCAATATGACTATATATGCATTATATAATGCATAATATGATTATATGAATTTGTCAAAAATTTAAATAATTACGTTTGGTACCTATAGGTTTACTAACCTATTAAGATATTATTTGGTTGTAGGGTGTGCACTCGCACAAAACTTTTTTAAAGTCTTCTTTGACCTGCCAAAAATAAAAATAACTTCCAATATAATTAAGTGTTTTAAATCAAATATTTAGTCAGTATCATTAAAGAAATGTTTCATTGTTTTTCATTTCAAAAACTTTTCGATATAACGCGACAATAATCGATTGACTACTAAGAAAAAAATGATAACAGAAATAAAATATTATATAATATATTGTACGTATGCTATATAAGAACGAGTGCATACATTGTCAAGTGCCAGTCTGCCGTCCTGTCTGGTCAGTGTTAAAAAATAAAAATGTAATCCCAGACACTCGATAAATACCATAGACCAACTCAGAATGTAGAACAGAACTTTTCTTGTAGTCCAGCAAGAAAACATGCCGGTTTTCCCTAATTGGTTCCCTCCAAGCTACTTAACCGGGCCAACCTTCATGGTCGGTCGGTGGGACTTTATTGGCTACTCGTTACAACAATGCACCGTCATAATAAAAAATCAACAATATTGATAATGACCATCAAAAAGGAAAAAATAAAGTCTCAAAATAGCATCCTTTGTTGTTTACATTTTAAAACTCATCACTTGAGTCCTTGCACAAATAATTATCATAGGTAAAATATCGAGAAGGAAGTATAACCACTAATGCGTATCATAATATTATACAATATTATAATGGTTTCAGTTTTTTAAAAACACACATGTTTTTTATATCTTTTGTGTTTTTTTTTTATATTTATAATGTACATAATGTACATTACTGGGAATCATAAAATAAATACAAATATAATTAAATTGTAACTATACAAATAATTAGACAAAAATAGTAATAATAATGATATTTTCATACTGCAGTTATATCTAAGTGACATTATATTAAATAAATTACACAAATATTGCAAAGGGTGTATTTCCTCTCTTCTTAACCCCTTTCTCTCACAAAGGGTGCCCGTGATTGTGTTCTGGTAATGATTTTAAATAGCTTACAAAAATGTTGGCACCCACAATAAAAATACTGAAATAACGTCCCTGGTTACCTTAACAGACAGTGGCGCAACCAAGGGGGGTGTTTTGGGTGTCTGGACACCCCCCTTGAACCGTGTAATAGGAAATTTATATTTAATTATATTCAATAACTACTGAAAAAAAATACCGTTACCCATAACATCTTGTGAAGCCGAGAGGTCATTTTCAACTTTAAAGTGAATAAAAACATACCTCAGAAATTCAACAGCAGACAATAGA
>JACXSJ010002115.1:0-56419 GCA_014851325.1 Pentalonia nigronervosa | reverse complement strand
TATATATATATATATATATATATATATATATAATATACGCGTTCATCATTGTACACACACATTGTGTAAATGTATACGAGCACAACAACAACAACAACAACAACAACAATAACAACAACAATAATAATAATATACGAATATATGGGTAGGTATATGAGGAGAAAGTGCACTGCATTGGTCGTGGCTGCGGCGGCGGTGGGAGAGAGAGGAAACGAGACGATTCGCGCCATCACATAATATAACATCGCATCCCTCTGCCACCGCGAACGGGGCACCTCCGGAAGGGTATTCTATACATATATACACGTACAAGCCATCGGAATATACGCGCGCGATATTTATTTATTATCGCGCCTTTGCGACGTGTATTATATACACCGCACGCCACTCGAGTATACCGCGGTAACGTTATTGATGACGGTCCGATGAGAAGAACCGACGGACGGAGACGACCCGTGAGAAAACTCGCCGCGCGTATAATGTACACCTATTATAATATAATATGAGATCGTCGTTGTCGTCGTCGTTGTACACGCAACATAATTAATAGTTACCATATTCATATATGCGTATTATTATTATTATTATGAACCCTGTGTGTGCAGGCAAACTCGACATTTTTAGAAAAATACAAACATATCATATATTATTGTGTACTGACCTAAATATTATGCCCATCACCGCGATCGGCGGTTGTGTTTACCGTTCAAACTCTGTGTAGGTATATGCGTATTACATCATGACAATTATGAATAGGGGCTTATATAATATTCAACATGAACGCAAATAATCCGTATAAAATAGATGATTTCGATCATCGTCTCCGATCTGCAGAGTTCAAAATCGGTGTTCTTTTTTCAAACGGAAAAAAAAAGTGTATCAATATACTGCGATGTTGTAGTAAAATCAGCAAACACTTATTGAAAATTACAAGTAAAAATTTACAACTAAACGTGTTGGTTATCGTTGCACGTGTGGAGGAGAGCGCCCCTCTCATCCGTATCGCGAATTGTATTTTTAAAAAACGCAATCCCCCTCCACAATTCGTCGGACTTCGGATACGTCGCCGTTGCGGTGCATTAATGTGTCTAGGTGCCCGGCCTAACCTAGCCTAACCTATGTATAGTGCGTGTCCGACTGTTATAATGATATTTATGCCGTGCACCTACACACATCTATAACACCACGTGATGGTTTAATATCATGATACTATATTTCGAGAAGAGAGCGAGGGACGCGTGTGCCGCGCGAGCTCGACCGCGTACACACGACTGCTGCGGGGCCGTCATCGGCCGTATAACGGCCCCGCCAAAACTGCGCTGCCGCTGCCGCTGCCGCCGCCACCGCCGCATCGATCCGGCCCGGGGTCCTTTCCCTCACCGCACCCCCTCACACCACCTCGGCCACCGCGTTAATGGGACACCGTTAAAGCGCGCGGGGCTCTCACCGCCGCCCCCGCCCCCCTCACCCGCCGACGCTTTTCAGATCGCTTTACCGCGCGCCCGTTTTACAACGCACTCGCTGCAACCGCTAACTCTGCACGCACACGTCGTCCTCACGTTCTGCTCCTCGTCTTCCGTCCGTCCTAGGTACCTACATATATGTGCGTATCGTAATAATCACAATATAATGTACACGCATACATTAATATATTATATACTATACATTTTATATAATACCACCGCACTACACAATATCATTATTGTGTACGACTGCGGGCGCGAAAAATTTATATTTTATATTTGGTGGGTGGGCAGGGGGGGGGGTCGTTTTTTTCGAAATTTCCATCCTCAGGTGTAGGCATAGTATATTATAATATATATTATACAGTCCACGAAGAGTCCCCCGCACTGTAAGCAGTTCCCCCCCCCCCACATTGATTTTGTTTTTATATTATTTGCAACATGTCAGAGTTAAGCATTGCTTTAACATACGTCTTGTCCTCGATCAATTTTTAATTTATTACATACCTACTTAAAAAACTGCGTTCGCGTGTTGTAGGACTCGTAGGAATTGTAACTATAATTTAAAACAACTGTTTGAGTTAGGAAAAGCCACTATTTGAACTGTTTTATTTTTTTAACAAAAAAGGAAAGAAAAATCCTATATTAAACAAAAACAATGCTCCTTTTTCACGTTATTTTAGGTGTTTCATAACAAGGACCAGGGGGTGCTTAATAAGGACTTTGGGGTGATGAAGCACTCCCAAGCACCGCCTTAGTTGCACCTAAGGTACGCATATCGAGAGAGAACCTAATTCCATTCCGAAATAACTCTTGCGGACAGATATTATTTAGAACGAAAAAGATGGAGGCGACAGAGCGAGGGAGATGCCGTTCGAAATAGGGTGTTTTTCCCCCGAAAACGTCAAACGTATTGTCATATAATAATTGAACCCACGCACAGCAACTCAAATTTTTATCCCGCGGCGTGTAGATGAAAATATATAATTTTTAATTAAATTAATATAGTATCATCGTTGTTTTATATATTTTACACGCCTATACGTATAATATCGTCTTTTGGAATCTATTTATCGATATGTTCCGGAACTTTTTTTTTATTGGCTACGATATTCTGGGAAAAAAAGATTCGATAAATTGGCGGTTTGAACAAATCTGTTTGCTTTATTGTGTATTCGTGTAAATTAGTATCGTTTGTGTGTGGTTTTCGATATCAAGACAATCTGAAACACGATTGACGGTAATATTTTATGCAGTGCATTCAATGGATTTCGTAGTATACTACGATTTGTATACAATATATTATATACAAACGAGAAAAATGTCATTCATTAAGTACGTTGCAGCCGCCGTCGCCGTCATTTTTATCTGTGAGGAACTTGCGTCATCATCAACTATATATGATATTGTACAACGTGTTTCTTACGACTACGGCGGCTTGCCAAGAACGATAAATTATTCAGTTTCGTATCAAAATTTCGATAATATTATATACGTCTGCCGATCAATTGGCAGACAACAATGTGTAGGTACATCAGTAAACCACCGAATTTACCATCCGAATTCGATTTGTTTTGAACTCTATGATCATTGAACGGGGGAAAAAAATACACAATGCGCCAGTATATTATACACTTTGGGTAAACGGTGTATTCTTCTATAAATCTCATTCTACAAAATTCGTGACAGAGATTTTTAATACAATGTGTTACTTTGGTTTCAAACGAGGCCTTTTGAGTCGTTAAAATTATATCAAAGGGAGCAGAGATATATACGGGTCGACTCATATTTTCTATACCACTGATTAAATCGAAAGATAATAGACATAGAAATTAAATCATTATATTATATTTAAGTGACAAGGGATTTGTGTTGGCCTACGGTAATAGATTGGATTTGTGTGCAATCGTAAGACCCACAATATAAAATGTCATCATCAATGTTTGCAGTTTGGTTACATAATAATACATATATTTTTATAAGTACCATTAAACAATTACTGAATGAACGAATCAATTTCTACGTTATAAACCAATTATAAATTGTGCTGCCAAAATCCTCCATAATACTTACATACACGAAAGCCATAACTATGAGATTTAATGGTGAAATGTAAGGTCATTTTTAATTAAATTAATTAAAAAATGATATATTTTTCAATTGACTACGAGACCTTTCCAGCGATATAAATCGCCGTTTATCGGTTTTGTTACTGGCATTTTGTTTCAATACAATTATTATAATAAACATTGTATTGCATTTCAGTCTATAGTATTTAAATATATGTTGTTAGTTCAAAGAACCATGACAATTAAAATAGTTTCACTCGTCTCCCATAGATTGTGGTCAAATGTCACAATAATCATTTTACTATTATTCCGTCTGCTGTTCTGTTACTGGTCTACAGTGATTAAATAGATAAATGTACAAATCATAATTCATCAACTAGACAATGTAATTGATTTTATGGCATAAGGTATTAATTGAAAAAAAGACTTACTATAATATTATTATTATCGATTTAATATATAATAATATAATATATGAATACGAATTGAAAAAACAATTTTAAAAAACATGTTTTACTCGTATACAATACGCAATATGCAACTATATGATATTAAAAAATGTATATTTCAAACTATTGATCGCAATATCATTTCAATATCGCATTTTCATTCCCCACAAACTCGAGTAAAACTTTTCTTTTAGGCGGACACACGATTATTCGACATTCAGATTCTCGTTGCAGGAAATATGAACCGAAAAAAAACTTTTATTTTAAATGGCCTTCATTTTTTTTATAATTTCATTAAGGGCGACTCATAAACCACGCAGATTTAATTCAATAACACGTATGTATCCTAAATATATTACCGTACCTAAACTGACTGAAAAAAATATATTTATACACATTTTATACTAGTAATAGTACTATTAGTTATAGTTATCTCACTGTAATTTTTTTTTTTTTTAATAATTTTGTCGTTTGCTATACTTTGTCATCGAGAAAGACGTGTGTTTGTGTTTCCTCGGGGCTCATAATTTATTTTACAGCCTGTGCCTCTGATAACAACAGTACATGAATCACATAGGTACACATACACATAATATTACACACATTTGTATTATATACATGAGTATAATGCATACCAACACATACGGCGTTTAGAAAAAAAAATTGTATACGTTGAATCAAAAACCGCTGAGATAGAAAAAAAGAAGCTTAAAACAAAACAGCCCCACTGTATTCGCTATCAGTTTATCAAAATCAAAAAGATTTTCAATCACAGACTTTCAATTTTAATTTTTTATTATATACCTGGACATTTTGTACCAGGGTTTTTTTTTCTTTTTACGATACTATAGTTGTAAACCTTTCTAAATAAGCCACAAACAGTAATACGATTTTTTTGTTTATTTAATTACCGACAATTTGTACCCAGTACAAAGTGTACTACAAACACGCGAAACTGTTCATGTATAATACACGTAGGTACTGCTGGTAATGATAAATGAATTAATTCTACGCCATTATTGGCGACCGAACGAATAAGTTGATCACATCGGTGAAATACGATTAATCGCTGTCGTAAAATGCTATGCAGCTCAACCCGCGGCGCGCGTGTCGGCGGAATAGGCGCCGAAAATAAAATTGCGTACGATAGAAAATAAATTCGAAAAATTCCAACGAAAACAAAACGGAGAGAAAAAAAGAGAAGCGATTTGTTGTACAGTAAAACATTATTATCGTATCACTCGACCGCAGCCAACGCCGTTGTATACTGCGAGTGCACGCGTGACACGACAATACGTGAAATTTCACGAAATTTTTTATTACGCGTGAAATGTGATGGAATGCGTGTACCTATAGCGACTACCTACACGAGATAAATATAATTATAATATCGTGTTGTTACACACGAGGACGCGACGCACGTGCGACCGACCGCGCGGACACCGGCCACGGCAGTGACGTTGTTTTAAAACAATATCGCAACGGCGTCCGAAGTCCGCGGAGCGGGATGATTCTGCAATCCGTCCGAACGTGCGAATAACACGCGAACTAAAAAAAAAAAAAAAACCCGATCTATTGTCCGAAACGATATTTTTATCGCGTAACCGATTGTGCGAACGCAATTCAAACATTGGGCAAAAAAACAAAACAAAATATATGAAATAATATAGGAGACGCGGAGCTGGGGGGGGGGGGGCGTTGTTGGACGTCCCTACGCCCCGGGGACTTTCGTACGCGTCGTCGTATCAGCGAGGGCACGCCGTCGCGCGTCCCACGCTCCGCAGTCGGCTCCGACACGACACGGGTACGCGCGACCCGCAACCGTTTGTACGACCCACACACGGGCCGGACGGGACGCTAGAGTTTATCTCGGGTCGCGCGGGTGGTTTTTTTTTTCTCCCCCCCCCCCCAACGTTTTCGGCTGGGGCTTCCGAACACCGTTCCTGTTGTTCTCCGGACCGCGGCGTGCCGCGACGCGGAGACGCGCGGCCAGTCGCCCATTACCTGTTGCCAGTGGTCCTCGAGCGATACGTGCGCGGAGAAATAACCGGTGTCGTGTATGTCTTGGAGTTCTCGGAATATGTTACCGCTCGGCAGCACGTCCATGGCCGGTGCGTTGTCCAAAAAAAAAGCACGTCCGGACTTGCGGGGTATTCCTTTTATCGGCGGCAGTGGCGTCGACGAGACGGGCGGCTGACCAGCTCCGCGGTCGAAACGATACACCCGGCTCGGTCTACAGCGGTTTTGTCTATATCGTAATTATTGTTGTTCGCGGCGTTGTGCAAATACGGTACACAACGGTTTGTCGTAGCGCCGTCGGCGTTTCGATGACACAGTGTTTATAATAATACTGGGCGGCGTTAGATCACCGGGTAAACGGTCATCGCCGTCGGTCGACTGTTGTCCGTTTGTTATTTATTATTATTCTTTTTTTTTTTTTTTTTTTTTAAAAATATTTCGACGGACGAATTGCGCGACCGAAATTATGCGAGATACGGCGGCGACGGTGAGTAATAATTATTATGGCGTAAAAACCGTACACGCGAACGCGTATCGGACACTCGGCAAGAATTAATGTGGGCTACAATAATAATATTGTATTAGCGGCGACGCGTTTGACAATAAAAATAATCGTACGGAAAACGACGACGGTGTATAGTGCCCGACAAAACACTAGTAGTGGCAATAATAATAACAATAATAGCAATTACGATAATATTTATATATTTTGCACAGTCGAAACACACGTCACGGCGGCGGAGAGCACTGTTTAATATTATTATTTATATGTGTGCCGGCGTCGAGAAAAAAAAAAATTTTGTGCGCGAATCGTGACGCGAAAAAAAAAATAAATAAATAACCGAAAACGAGCAAGGCGACGAGAATTCGAAAAAAAAAAATAACACAACGGATAACGATTTATGGCGTACAGAAGCGGCAAGTGGTGGCCCGTGTTCTCGCTCGCGACTGAACACTGTAAATTTCGCCGGTGCCGGCGCGGCGAGTTTACCCGTTGGCGCGCACACACGAACATACGATATTCGATTGTGCGTACAGACCGAGCGCGCGCGGTCTCCGCGGACGACGCCATCTACCGGACAGGCCGACCGACCGGCCGCCGCCGCCGCCGCCGAATCTCCGGATATTGCGATATTTTTTTTTTTTTTTAAATAAAAAACGCAGCGCGTCATAACGACAATATATCGCGTTACACTGGCCGCTCGTATCGCTTTATAGTACACCCGCGCCAAATCTCTGTTAATAATAAATAATAATAATATAACGTCGTCATCCGGCTAGTGTTTCTGTGCAACGTATACTTGCTTATTATGCGCAGTGCGCGCACCTATGGTATTATCGTGTTATAATATTATATATTGTGTCGATTTAATGAATTTAATTAATTTACTGTGCGATACGTGTCCCCGAGCATGTATATAGCACCTGAGAGCATATGACGCAAGTGCCCGCAGAAATTAAATGTAAAGTCTATTTCGCAACGCAAAATCTGTTTAAAACCCATTCTTCTCGTGCAGCAAACAAACCGATACGTTTGATATAAATCATAACAGTTTTACGGCTTTAAGTCCAAAGCCGGTCGAGTTAATGACCCTTTTAGCCAAGTAAACCTGCATTAATTTTTGGGCAACTCGGTCCGGTTAAAAGTTAATACACAATTTTTTTTTTTCTTAAATGTTTGACACTAGCCCATTTTATTTTATCGCCAACTTGAAAACGATATAGTATTTATACAATATTTATGGACAGAACTTCATTCCGAGTATTTACCGCAAAACAAAACAATTCACTTCAAACATTGTATTTACACAAAATGTTTAAACAAATTTAACTTCTTAAAATTTGATTGTTTAATGATTTCGCCGCTTAAATCAAAAATTTTGATACAGCGGTTAAGTTAAAATGAAATACATTTTTTTTTCATCTCGGCTTTTTTTTTTAACTCGACTTCAACATGACGACATACGCGACCTACTGATTCGACTGTTGATTCAATGCAAAACAATATATTATAAAACGCGCATCTATTGTGGGCACAAATATTATTGCATCACATACAAACACAATGCATTGTAGGCACCTACATGCATATTTTATTAGCGACGAGTTTTCGAGTAACACGCCGCCATCACTCTCTCTCTCTCTCTACATATTGGTCATCCTGCCTCTGCGTGCAACAATCAAAATAATATGCACATGCACCGCAAACTTTTGGAATCCGCAAGCCACCCGCTCAAAACCATATAGAGACGGGCCACCCAGACGTTTCGGGGGCTCGGCCGAAACGCAGTCGGCGGCTTCCTGGAGGGGGGTGAGGAGAAAGGGGGCGGGGGGAGCGGGCGGTTAAAAGAATGCGGTTTTCCACGCTGCAGTCGTCTGTATCGCGGACTTTATCGGATTCGCCTCGACGTGCGGCTGCAGGTGGACCGTCCAAGATAATTCGAACAGGCGACTGATATGGCCCAGAATGTTATCACGATGACGTATAATATCATTAATGACGAACGTGTATCGTGTTTGTACGCGCACGTGTATACAAGATACGCCGTCGAACGGCTTCGGCGGCGGTGGGAACTTAATATTTTAATAGTACATGATAACCGGTTATAATAAAATATACCTATATTATTATTATTATTATTTCTGGTGTGCGAGATGCGGGATTACCCGCATATATATATATATACATATATACCTACTACGCTAAAAAAAATTCGACACAGACTTACTGATGGCCGTTTAACGTGTCCTGCAGCTACATAGGCGAACACGTGTTTTTTTCCGTTCCAGATATAAAATTCAAACACTATATACCTATATACATTTTCTACATCAACGTATTAAATATTATATGCAAACACACTCGCACACACGCACACGAAAACCGCACGTCGACCTCAGTGTTTACAATAATATTATTATCGATTATCGTCAATATTCATTTGCTTTTATGCGTAGGTAATAGGTATACTATAGGCATGCAAGAAAACGTAGTTTGTATACCGCACACGCGGCTAAAGTGTTAAAATAATAATGTTGTACTATCTGTACTCCGACTAATAACTATAGTATAGTACTAAAATTATACATTAATTTGTTTATCGCTTGTATATTATATTGTTTATTTTTTTTTCCCAAACATTCCTTTCTTCGCGTTAATTAATATTAAATTTTAATAACTTCCTGTTTCAATAAACCACGTTTGTTAATTATTCTATAACTTACTGTTCGAAATTATTTTTAAGTACCCCGTAAACATTTTTATCATATCTATAAAAAAAAAAAAAGCGCGTTATCGCCGAATCGTACGTTTCCACTTATGACGATAATTCTACGAGTTACGACAGATTCCATCAGATTAAGAAATATTATAGTTATACATTATTCGGCAGAGGTTTGTATGGAATTCTACAATAATAATTCACGTTTGGTATAATAAAATATATATTGCAAGTTAATACACTGTGTGTTCATAAATTAATTACTGGCATATTACATTATGCGTTACCGAATGCACAACTCACTGAATACTGATGGAAATAATTTTACTTTCAGCCGATAATAAAAAAAAAAAAACTAAATTACCTAGTAAAATAATTTAATAAAAACTTTCAATGCACTTTTTATGTACCTACCTCCCTCCGACATTTTTATAATTTTTTTTTCACCGTTAAATATATTTCCCTAACCTTTTTTTTTCTACAACTAAAAAACTACCAAAAGTTAGACACTCTTCACTGTTTGATTTATGGGAATTATGGCTTCCAGGTATCTCACATCAAAATAATAAACAGTGTTATTTACATCGATTATGTATATTGTAACTAGTAAATAAAGTACGTGTTTTAATTTAAAGTTGATACGAAACCAAAGTTATCGCTTATCATTAAAAAATGCAATATAATATCATGAACTTTTAACAAATTAATACAATACGCAATAGGACGCATATAATATTTTTACATTTTGTATTTTATAGTTTTTTAATTTTCAACAATAAATCAAAAAAAAAAATGTATTGAAAAATCCAATGGTCGTAGTTTTTCTTTTTGTCAAAATGAATTGAAATCAGAAATTATTGTCAGTCGAGTTTCATAAAGTCAAATTTGACATGTCAATATGTCATGGACTTTCTTTTTGTCATTATTTGCAAAAACACAAAGAGTAATAAACAACACAAACTTGCATTGTTTTAAATGTCACATAATTCTTAGTAGTTAAGTCTTCCCAAGAATACAAATGTAAAGTGAAAGTACCAGTCAATGACACCTAATAGAGAACATATTTTTATACAGGAACAACGTAAACGATATGACGGTTATGATATGTTATTATATTGTTTAAGCCTATTGTTTATGTATAAAAATATTTATCTATAAAGCATCTAATCGCACAATATAGTAATTGTAAGAAGTAACATAATAATATAAACCTATGATCCTATGTGTTTAAAGAATATTAATTACAGTAAAAAATATAACCACCATGACTTGTTGAATTTTATTCACAATATATATTATAAACCTTTAATTTTGAATATCCTAAATATTTTCACCATGTATGTATCTATTATGGGCAACTCATCATATTTATACTTAACTGTAAAACGTAAAATAAGTAGAAAAAAAAGATTTTTATTGAGGTTACTTTTCAATTTATTTATATTTGCGACCATTGTTTATATTATTATGTTCACAATGTTGGTAAACTATATTATATTATAGTCATATTTTCAAAAGAATGCAATTAATTTTTCACCATCCTAATAAAATAAAATATTTGTTTTCAAAACACGAACATTGTAAAATATAAATACACTTAAATAAATACGCAAATTATGTAGGTACGACAAATTTTAGTGAAAACCGACATAAAAATACAATATTATTATGACCTACTGTCTTGTCAATATAACCATATATATAACATATGGTGTGGAATGATGGATACGGTATTTAAATATATTATATGAAAATTAATTTTGACTTTTCTACAATATCAAAATTACGGTCAAGGTTTAATGTATATAAGAAAATACCCGATATTAGCATATCATGTGTGTGGTATTAGATATATGCAACAATCGGCATTAGTGACAAACTCCTACATTTTAAATAATTAAGTTAAAATTAATTGTACGGTATATACGCTAATTTCAAACAGTCCTAAAACAAAAATAAAGTTTATTTTATTTTGATACACAGTAGTACTATACATGTCGACGAATATCAAAGTTTGTTGTTTTCACACCGTTGGTTGTTTTATTTAATATTGTATAATGTTGTCTAACATTATAGTGGGATCGTTGCCGTTTACATTTATATTATTATGATAATTGTTTTTAGTTGTATTCTAGTTTAATATTTGAAAATATTTTTTAAAAAGTCACTAACTAGTGAATACTATATAATATTTAAAAAAATTATAAATAAAATACCCTTAAGAATTTATAAGTTAGTCATTGATATTTAACATCATAATACTAATATGCAACATTGGACGCCAAACCTGCAAATTAATAAACATGCTAATTTTTTACGATTTTTATATTAATTCTTTTTTTAAAATGCATTATTATCATTTTTAAATTGTGCTTTTGTCCGTCCAAAATAAACGAGAAAAGACAATTTGTAGTGCAAAGATACCATGTTATGTGTCGTTCATTCGTCCGCGAAAGTTAATAGGTTCTTAGTTTGATCTTTAGTTGCTTTGGGTTTTTAAATTTAATCGACTGAAAACGTTGGTCTTAAAATCAATACTATTATATAACATAATGTTTTGTCTATTTAGTTTGTGATGGAATTGGCAATAGCTTTTTATCGTTGCTTGACTAAAAATATGATGCTAAATATATTATATTATTATCCTCAATATTTTCTTTTACAGGTAATTTACTTAGGTATATGAAATAAATACTTATAACTTACCTTCATATATACATTTTTTTTATCTTCTACAGATACGAGTTATACAAAAATATAAACTTAGAAATTTTATTTTTTTATAATCGATATTATCTTTGTTTAAGACATTTAGAAACGCCATCGTGGAATACTTATAACTACTTATTTAACATCAAACTATTTTGGTTTCGATCTTACTGAAAAATTATGAATATAAGTATTTTATTTAATTTTATATATAATACTATCTATGTTTCCGTTAAACCGATTAAAAATATTTTTATTTAAATGGAAAATATTTTATATTTTTATTGACAAATTCATTAACTGACAAAAATTAAATTTTTAACTTAATATATACATGGTGATATGCCAAGAATAGTCACCCCCGTTTAAATTATTATTAAATATACTTAAAGACTATTTTTTCAAATAATTGAAATTTTTTGTACTTCTTAAGGAGTATTCTGCCATGATACTGCCATAAACTTCGGTTTTTCAAATGATAACTCCCCCTTTTTACTATAAATTATACAATATATAATTGTTTTGAATTTGTTGATGTATTTAATTCGAAAGTCAAACGACTAATTTTTTAGTTATTAAAATGTTTATATTAAGAATAATAATCCTTTAAAAAGGTATTACAAAAATATAAAATATATGTAATATTGGATCTAGTATTTACTATACTTAGACCATTTTTATAAATTATAAATACTGATAGATTAATATTTATAGTCCCTATATCTTCTAATGGACCTATTATCTTTAGTACATAATGTTAAATAACTTAAAAACTATTCGTTCAAATTTTGATTTTGATATGTCAAAGTTTTCAGAAAAATTATCCGTTTAATAATTTGTAATTGAAAAGGGGAGTTCTTATTTGAAAAACAGAAATTTGTATCTCCACAGGGAACTCGTTATGCAGTACAAAAAATCTCAAAAATTCAAAATACGGTCTTCCAGTAAGTTTAAAACTTTAAAAATCAGAATTTGAAAAAAATGTATTATTAGATGAAAAAATGAGGGTGAGTATACTTGATGAATCACTCTGTATATTTTAGATAAATATACTTATGTTAACTTATACTATTTCCAACTAATAAAATTGTACAACTTATTATGTTAAAATCAATTTAGATATTCTAATTATTTTTAAGTTATATTGTTATACTAAATATAATAGTTCATCTTTAAAGGGCCCATATACAATAGTATATAGGTGTATCAACTCGTATATTAAACACTTATTTGTAGTCTTATGACTTTCTTTTCTGCCTTTCAGAGTAAGATTAATTAAAAAAAAATACTTTAAATAATTCACGCAAGTATAATAATAAATTACTATTGAACTACATCGAACATAATACAATAGATCGATCTATTGTTTTGACTTGCAGGTGAACACTTTATTTTATTTTCTCCTTTTATGACTTTAACCTGCAAACAATATCATTTGTTACCTTATAATTATTGTTGGTATACTAATGGTAAGGAGAAGTTTATTTTTTAAACATAAAATTGCATATTTGTTCAATTCAGAGTTAGTATCTAACTAATGATTTGTATTTACACATATTGCATAAATATGTAAAATACGTTCTTATTATCTTAACAATTTTCAAAAATATAAAATATGGATCATATAGTACCAATAATCAAGTAAATGACATCATACAACTATATAACCATTTCCAACAAGTGAGCTACATCAAGAATATTAAAGATCTGGTGATCGACCACTATTTATTTAGGTACCTATATTATTTATATTATTACAAGTAGCATTATAATATACTTATTTTCCATAAGAAAATAGTACTTTTTTCTTCATTGATATATGCTTTACTCTGTTTACTTGCCCAGACATTTATATTAAATTTATGGTAACAAAATAATGTAGTAATGTATTTATATAAAATACTTTAATTTGTAAATCTTAGACCTATATAATTTGATATAATAATTTATTAAAGTTAGAAGTTTTCTTTAGAAAAAAAAATCGTAATTTATTTTTTAAATTATCCTTGTCTACCATAGAAAAATGTCCTGTAGGCCATGATACGTACGTGATCGATGGATGTTGGTATAATATTAATTTTTAATACGATTGACCAACATTATTCTTCTAAATATGGACCAGTTGCGATCGACAGATTTGAGACCCTCAAACAGCCGTAGAGTAATATATAAATTAATAAATTAATATTAATATAATTTAATAGAGTAATTTTGACAACAAATATCTGGAATACTTACAGTGAAGTGAAATATCACAGTGTATTTAGGTTTGAGCCAAGACCTCTGTTACTTGAGAGCATAGGCGCAACTGCACATAGACCTACATTTTAGGGAGTGCTAAATTTATATATACCTATTTCAATAACCCATAAACTGGTTTTTTTCATATGATATTTACAACACGCCTTTCAATATTTAAAATGAACAAGTCAACAAACCGATGCTTTAACATCATACTTGTACTCAACCCATTTGTTTCATACTTGAAAAACTGCGTTTAGATGTTGTAGAACTTATTAGAATTGTAACTTCAACTTGTTCGAGTTAGAAAAAACCTCTTTTTGATAGTTTTTTATTTTAATAAAAAAGATAACATTCCTTTCTCGCATTATTTTTGGAATTTTATAACAGGGGCCGGGGAGTGTTTGATTAGAGCTTGAGGGTGCTAAAGCACCCCCGAGCATCTCCCTAGTTACGCCTATGCTCGAGGGTTTAAAATAATATGCAAACATTTTTTTTTTGTAGATGAAAAAAAATAGCCTATTGTTCGAGGGTCTCGGTTACGCGGTTATCGAAATCAATAAAACAAGAGACGTTGTATCAAATCATCGTCATAATAATAAAACTGCAAAACGGTTTTTTTTTTAAAAATTTTTTTTTGGTGGAGGATAGTCGGTCGACAGTCACCATCCGTCTACCGCGCGCATTAGTTATTTACGACCAAATGTGTCGACGCGATGCTGCTGTTACGGCCCGACGCCGCCTATAACGGCAGTGAAAAATACGACCGTGCCGATTCGCGTGCTATTATCATTTATTAGTTATTACTATTTTTACATTAACTTGTCGTACAAATAATTTTGAAACAAAATAACACTGCCATAAATATTTCCCGGCCGCGCTTGCGAAATGCATTTAAGTACCTACCGTAAGTAATAATAATGCTACGTTATTATGTTACTGTGCCGTTTCCTACGCAAAATATACCAATATATATATATGTAAGTACAGTAATATTCATCTACTTTATGGGGACACGATATATTTTTAGATGATCTCACTGCGTATTCTAGAGGCTGTGTATCTGAACTACGCGTAGACCTATGATAACAACGTGTACAGTTTACTCGTACGAGGATAAATGTAATTTATATTTACGATACGTCTTAAGAATATATTATAATCAGTTTTTTTGTCATGTATTAAACTGTTTACGACAAATCATTAAGAATTTCGATTAAATACGAATTGGTAGATAGGAAAACATATTTTGGTAAAACCGAAAACGTTATTATACCGAATACGAATATTACCGTTTATCTAGTGACTTGGGCTGTGATTTCTTTAATGATGCAAAACGTTTTAGCTCCTGCTATCTGTAAATTTCAATTTTCTTCCTTAACATTGAAACTTATAAATCATGCGTACAAATAGAAGATGATTTCTGGTCAGCTTACAATTATTATTTAGCACCAAATGCTTTTGGATTACCTACATTACAAATAAGTCCAGGCACATATTATAATAATTTCCGTCTCGTGATTCTGTAATCATAATATTGGCTCTTTTTCAATTCCGATCTGCAATGCATTTTTTAAGTATCTAGATATACTTATTACAGAATATACGCTGTATAATGTAGTGTTGGATAAAAAATAAAAATATGGTACAAATGATTTTCATTTATAATATGTTAGAACTTTTTCAATCAGTATAAGTGCTCGAATATGACATGTAGATTATCGTTGGGTTAGAAGTTTACAAGTTCAAAAGGATATACCTATATATTCACAAAACATGAATCGAAAAATATTAAGTAAATCTGCCGCACGCGAATTCATTCTAATACTTATTATTAGATATTTTGATTTTTAATTTCGCATAATATATTTCATATTATTAAATAATTAAATAGGTATTTTTATTATTACTTCATAAAGTTTTTAGAATCGCAGCTGTAAAGTACTTTTTTTAAATGCGGTGAGTTGATATTTGGATTACAAATTGAAACTAATAATAATATAATTATAACACTAAAACAGACTAAACGGTATATAACGGGTAATTCAGCAAGCAGCTCGCCCCTACTTTTTTATGTTCAGTAATGAATTTATTCAAACTCTAATTTTTGAAATTTTTAAATATTCTTAGAGACTATATTTTAAAATTCTTAAGATTTTTTTGTATTACTTGGGGAGTGTCCTGTGGCAATACAAACTTATTTTATTCAAATAAGAAACTCTCCTTTCTTACTATAAATTATTTAGTAGGTCATATTTTTGAACGTTTTGATGTACCCAATTCAAAATTTTAATCAGTAGTTTCATAGTTATTAAAATGTTTATACTAAGGATAATAGTCCTTAAAAATGGTTAAATAAAGGTAATATTGGATTTACTGTTTATAATACATGGATAATTTTACAACTTATAAATGTTATTAATATTAATTGTAATAATTGTCAACTCACCATAGCCCCCAATAATTTCAAACTAAAGAACATAGATCTATTATGCTTAGTGCACAAAGTTAAATAATAATTCAAAGAATTGCATTATTGAGAAAAAAAAGGGGAATCCGGGATGAGCGTGCTCAGCGAATCACCAGATTCGAGCTTGTATAGTGGCAATGTTTGCGAGTGAAATGAGGCGAATTGTCTACCTCCAACCCCTCTCCCAGCAACCATTGGCACTATCTTTTCCCCACCCGAATACGCACATGCTATAGTGCATATTATTATACCATATCGTCGCAATAATAATAATAATAATAATAATAATAATATCATCATTATGCGTGCCTGTTCAAACACTGCGCTAAACTGCACACGTCGGTGCATTCCGCGGCCAGCGGTATATATTATAACATATCGTGCAGGTGCATGCACAATCGCGTACGGATGGACTTACACGAAACGATGATGTGCAATACAACACGACGCGTATACACATATATATGTATACATTACTGTTGTCGAATGCGATTTGTCCTATAATAATAATAATAATAATAATAATAATAATAATACTATAATACGTGACCGTTCGGTCAAACCGGCACGCGGTGGCGGCCGTTCATTCATAGAAAGTTCGCGAGGAGGTCGACGCCGCCGACGTTGCGTAACTGCACAAGTATAATATAATATGTATATATAAGTATGTTGTCTGCGTACGAGTGGAGGTACCTGAGCAGTAAGTCAACCAATAACGATCGATCGCGTGGCCATCGCGTCGGCTAAACCCGATGGCCGATGTGATCAGATCGGAAAAAAATTTAATACAATAATAACATAGAATAATAACTGGGCGACAGACGGAGACGCGGTTGAATCGAACACGGTTGTTGACAAACAACGCGTACGAGGAGCCCGCGTTCCGATGTATTATTATTTTTTTATTTATATTAATTGTGCATGCCGATAACGTGCAACTCCTCTCGGAGGACAGAACGTTATTTTTTCCATGCGCGGCGTTCGCCAAACGGGTTAAGGAATCTCGCGTTGGGGTCATGAAACTCGTTTCGACGGGACGTACTGCACACACACACACACACACACACACTTAAAACGCACGTAAATCGTCCGTCTCAACTCTCCCTCCTATTCACCAGTTATCACCGCGTCTTTTTTTTTTTTTTTGCAAGCGTGTGTTACTGACTCTTAAAAGATATTATGCAGTTGCCAACATATTATTAAAATGATCGAACGCGAGGAGGAGAAGGAGGAGGACATTTTACACACACACTCGTCTAAATATAATAATATTATGAATATTACAACGTATAAATAGATTATTATTCGTTTTGAATATATTATACATAATATTATATAATATCGTATCATAATAACATTTACGAAACATAATTAGAGAGAACGCTCAAGGTGTACATTCCAGTCGTATGAAAGCTGTATAATGTAACTTGTGTTCGACGCGCACGCGGTGGCCATACGTTTCAAGGCATAAACACGACTTGGTGATAATATGTGTTATAACTTAAAACTGTGTTAGGGTATCTCATACCTTTTATTTTGCCATCAAACCTATCCGAACCCGACTCCAACCCATCTAACTTAAATGCCTTTAGTTACGGGTACGAGTACAATCATTATATATAATACCACATAGAAATAGTAAAACTTAAAAGTGATTTATCATTCATTATTATTTTTCCATATCGTGCGAGTAAGTCATTCATATAATTTTATCAACATAAGTTTATGATTGTACGTACAATTTAATTGTACCCACTGTTTAGTGTAAACGTAAAAATTAAATGGGGTCCTTTCCCCAAAAATATTGGAAGCTACTGATTTAGAGGAACAATTATACCGTTAAATATCGACTGAAATCGTTTAGGATATTAACTTAGATGTGTACAAAAACAAATATCTTTTGCTCTAAAAAATTAAGTACGATCAGTTGATCATCATACATCATATAGTACATTAAGTTTTATCGATTGCCGATACCAACGCAATTCATTACGTTTTTATTATTATCATTGTCGTATGTTTTACAACATAGTCGCTACTATTATACTGAGGATACGGTTTGACGGGTGAAAATTTTTGGCTCGTCTTATCGCCTTCACGTTCTTTCTTTAACAATACCATTTTTTTTCTAAATTATAAATTTTATGATATAAATACCAAAAATAATATTCCTAAATCTAATTTAACTTGGATTTAATATCAGATTAAAATTACTGATATTAGTATAGTATTTGAAATATTACAGTAAAATAAAAAAATTGATATGTACTTTTTTTAAATCCTAATTCATTTATTTCATTCAATTATTCCTATTTAATAATTTGAAAGTATTATACTCGATTAAAATTAGACGATCATATTATTGTATTGTTATTAGAGATGTTTCTAACACGTAGTACGAATATAATATATTTATAAAAAAAATTACACAGTATATTTTTTATAGGTGATGTTATTACATTTTTGAAATAGTTCCAAGCCCAAGTACAATGTATATGTTTTAAATAAAATACGACGCGTGATTTGTATAATATGAATAAATGCAACGTATTGGTCGAAAACATCATTAGGAGCGGCGGCCGATTGAAAACATTTGTGCTTTTATTAATTTCTGCCATTTATATAAAAAAAAAAAAAAAAAAATAACGTGTTCTTTACTAATGAAATATTTATGAAATTTCAATATTTACAATATTATGCGTAGGTGCGACCAAAAAAAGTCACCTACAGGAAAAAAAAAATAAACATCCAAGTCACGTGTGATTTATTATACATAAATGTCAAAAACATATTATACATCGCGTTGAGGTGTTGGCGCCTGCTTAAGGCCGAAATCGCTGGGCTAAATTACAAATATAATATAGCATGTACCGCGGTAGTAAAAAAAAATTCAACAGTTTTCAAAAGGAACACGGGCGAGTCGTGCCGGGGGCGGCGGCGGCGGCGGCGGGACAAAAACTCGTCTTACGTACGCATTATAATACACACATACATTGTACACGCAAATATACATAAGAACATTTACACACACACACACACATATATATATATATATATATACATATTATACACATTCATTCATACGCACACGTACGTCGTACATACTTAGTGTTTTTGTGTAATTAGTTTGCGCCGAAATTAAACAATACGTATATCGTGCGTGTGTGTGTGCGCGCGCGCGCGCGCGATGATAATGTGTAATCCGCGGAGAAACGCGCGTGGCTCTCCGGCCCATGTGTTGCAGCAGTGCGTATTATCATTTCTAGGTGGGTTTAAGTATGTACGTACAAGTGTGTACAAATCGCCATATATATATATATATATATATATATATATATATATATATATATATATATATATATATATACAATGATAATGTAAGACGGCTGTTCGGTAATTTTCTTATTCATAAATACAGTGGCATATGCGTGTACGTCTCACCCGCACACACACACACACGCACACGCACAAACACAATATATATAGGACGTTTAATGCATATACAGTTGGGATGCAAGTACTTACTCGAGTGTGCTGCCTGCAACAGCCCACGTCGTCGTGTTCACTATATAATATAATATTATTATAATGAATAAAATTCACTATGTCTCGAGCGACGGTCGGAGTGTCGGTCTAAATTAACAGTGTGTAATATACGTACGTATGTGTCACACGAGTACGTTTGAAACAACACGCCTCACGAATGTGAACTGTGTACCACCTCCTAATAATATCAATAGATTAAAACGATCATGACGTTTTTCAATTTACGATTTTAATTATTTTTTTCAAACCCGTAAAGAGCTGGTTTTATATTATTCGACAGTATATTGAAATTCGCCGGATATTATATCAAAAACGTACATACTTCATTTTTTTTTTTTTTACATATTTTGTACGTACGCAAATCCCGATATAATTTTATTTTATTTAAAATTTAAATCATATAATATTATACCGAAATATTTTTAAGAAGTAAAATATAATATGCGTGTTAAAAAATATGATTTGTTTGTCATAATGCTCGCTGATTTACTTGTTTAAAAACTAATTAAGTATTTTTTAATTATTAACGTGACGTATATATATATATATATAATATATATTAGGTATTATTTACTGTTGCAGTGTCAGACACAATCGATGACAATTAATTACTGTACACCTACCATTGATTAAGTATATAGCAATGGTTAGCAATGTACTGAACCAATGAATATTATACAGTTATAGTATTATATAACACTATTGATACAAATTATAGTAAATAATATGTAATAAGTACTAATGAACAATTAAGTATTACGCAAGGCCAAAGGTTTTAATCATAGACTACACATTATTATCTATTGCAGGTGATAATATTTATCACATACACACTTTCAAAGAACAAAATTTGTAATCATCATAGTTGTGATTTTTCTTTCGAGAAAACTTTGAGTCAAAGATCAAAGTTTCATAATAACATACATTTAAAACAAAAAAACAATAATATTAGTGCAGAAGTTTAAATTTTTAAAATCATATGCCATTTTTAGTTGAGATAATATATTTACAATATCTATAATGAATAATATAAAAGACAAAATTCCATTTCTATAAAATATACGGAAAAAATAGCAGTCTGAAGCTAGTAAGTTTTTGTTTAAAAATGATAAATAAAATAAAGTTGCGCCAAACAAAAGAGTTTTGCAGCTTTTTAGGGTTTACAATAGTTTCTAACGTATGTAGACATTTATTTAAATGTGCATGGATTTCAAAAGTTTGAAAATAAAGGGGTTTAGTTAGTCCCGCAACAACCGATAAAAAGGGGGGCTTTATACCTCGAAGTGTAGCTTACACATCTTGAAAGTTAACAGACAACTTTACTTATTTGTAAATTAATTAATTCTCATAAGAAAACGTGCACACGAAAACAACTGTGGTGGAGTATCATTGTTTATTCCGCATTAAGAAGTTGTATGAGATACTAAAACATTTAAAACTAATTTCGTATATTCATAAATATAATAAACGATGTAATAAATTATTTTTCCTTCCTGTAACCAATTCAGCGTTTACACGTTTAAAAAGTAATACTCTGATTACCACATAAGTCGTTAGTAAAACTAGAAAATAATATAAGTCATCATTTTATACAATAATCTGTACTGTGGATAAATAATTAGTTATTGTCTGTACAAACCTATATATTGTTAATCGAAATAAAAATTATACACGTTTAATAAAATTACAGGAATTTAATTTGTGTTACCTAATCGCTGACCAGTATATTTTCGAACCGGCCGATGATCTTTAAACTGTGTTGTTAAACATAATCGTACTATCAAAATATTTAAATATGTACGTGAAAAAACTGCTGATCGTAGAATAATGATTGAGATAACCGACTTTTAATGTTATTACTAATGTATTATTATTTTTTCTATTTCTTATCACATTTTATTATTAAATATAATACATTAATACATTTTCTAAATACTAATATACTTCAGAGAAGATTCACAATCGTTTAATATTGTTCAATAAATAAACAAATTATTAGTAACTTCAAATAAAACGTTGGTCCCAAGTAATACGTAAAATAGGAGAAACATCGCACAGTTTAAATATATATTTATCAAATAAATAATAGATATACAAAGTATTATTATTATTATTATTTAATTTACCCCATTAAGCAGAGCCTGTGCGGCGAGGTAAATGAGTTGTTAAAATACAATAAAACCTATATAATATGTTAAAATGCATTATTTAAGATACTTACTTCTTAAATGGTATATAATTAAAGTTCAAGTAATAACCAGTTTACAATAGTTTTTTTTCTTAAATTCATAATTATTCTTTTTAATATTACCAAAAATATTTTTTCAGATAGAATGGCTAGCATTAAAATTTGTTGGACCTAAATAATCTACGAACTCATTTCCTATATTCTTTTTTATGTAACTAACATGTATGCCACATACCCTGTTTTCCCGTTTATTAACTTGTATAATAGTAATTTTATTTGTTATAACTATATTGGAGAACTGCGTGTATAAATACCTGGCCGGTAGAACTCTAAGTTCTTTATAATTTTTGGAAGTCGAGCCATAAAACTCCTTTTTTTTTTTTTTACTGCATAATTTTGTCGAATTTCAAGTGGTTTTATAGCATTAACAGAACATCTACCCCATAGTAATAGACCGTATAGGAATATCGACTTGTAGAGTGCGTTATATACAATATACAAAGTTTCAGTAAGAGTTTATTCAGTTTCAAAAGTTTGCAAATAACAGATCTTAATCTTATAACCACGTTTTCAATATGCATTTTTCACAGAAGATTCCAGTTAATAATAAGACCTAAGTATTTTACTATCGTTATCCTACTTATTTTTTGGCAGTTACACGATTTAAAATTTATATTTCGATTATCACAAGAGTGAATAAAAATATTATCAAACGGTATGTACGCATTATAAATAAAGAAAGCAAAAAAAAAACAATTTTCCTTATATTAAAAGTCAGCTCATTATTATTTAGTTCTTCAAAAATTGTATTTACTCCAGCGGTCGTTTTGAGATGAACGTCTTCTTATGAGTTTCTGGAAAAAAGAAGATATGTGTCATCTGTATATGTTATAATTTAACCATATATATTCAAACTTCAGATGTTATTTATATATAAAATGAATAGTATAGGTCCTAAGACATTGTCTTGTGATACTCTGTAATTGATTTTACTCTCAACGCTATAGTCTCAATTATCGATACTACTTGTTTTCTGTTAATTAGATAGCTTTTGAACCACATAAAACTTTTATTTGATATTCCAAAACTTGGCAACATTTTCAAAAGTTCGTCGTGATTTATCGTGTCAAACGTTTTTGCTAGATCTAAGAAAACTACAATTACTTTTTTATCACTGTCTAATTCTTTGTTTAAAAATTTGGTCGTTCCATAGAGCGTTCCAGACGTATTTCTACCCGGGATGGAAAACCAAATTGATTTTTTGATAGTAATTTATTAGTTTCCAGAAAGGTTATAAGTCTGACTTTAATTATTTTTTCGAACATTTTTGAGAAGTTACAAAGCATAGATATCGGTTTATAGTTTGTCACATTTTCTTTATTACCTATTTTATAAAGTGGTTTGACAATTGCAAGTTTAAATTTATCCGGAAAATTCCCTGTTCTAGGCATGCATTTAGTCTATAGATAAGAAGGTTAAAATATAAGGAGCTATATGCTTTAAAAGTTTGACTGATATTTTATCAAATCCGGCTGCAGTTTTATCTTTAAAATTATTTATGATTTTTTTAGGACCTAGGTTTTTTATTTTTTTTAGGAAGTGCTGATTAAAAGAAAAAAATTGATTCTTTGTCATCATAATTATGCAAACTGTTTTTGACTCCAAATGCAAGGTCTTTCTCAACACCTATGAAAGATGAATTAAAAATATTTGTTGTATTTAAGATCTTTTTGGGGGTTAATTATTTTACCATTATTTTCGATATTATTTTTGAATGTCTTATCGTTTATGTTATTTTTGGCTCCTGTTAAATTGTTTATTAACTTCCAAGTGAGCTTAAGATTAGTAATTGTAATAGAAAATTTTAACTTGTAAAAATTTATTTTCGTAGCTATTAGAATTGAAGTAAATTTATTTTGATTATTTAATGTAATAAGTACGTAAATTTAAATTATTAGGATGTTTTTAACCATTTTAGAGATATCATTTTTACGACGTGCCGAAATTAACAATCCCTTTGTCATCCCATTCTTTAATGAATTTTTTTTTTTTTTGAATTAATTTTAATTTCATAGCCGGTGTTTTAAATATACTTTAATAACTTTGAATACAATATATCAATTAATTCATTAATATTATGTACTATTCAAAACAGATCAGTTTTCATGATTTAAAAAACTACCTACGTAAGAGGTCATAGTTAACACTCTTTTTTATAATTGTATTATCATAAATATCTTGGTTAGATATTGGTAATACAGCAAATATGGAGAAATTGTCTGTGACAAATGATTGTATCATATAATACTTGCTTCAATTAGATTTAATTTCGATTTTTGAGTTTTGATAAAAATATGATCCAAACACGAGTAATTGCCTTTTGGCGACAATTTAGTATATATATATATAATGTATATATATTTCCATATGATTTAAACTTGTGTTTGGCTAATATGTCTAGATAATCATTATTTGTATTCTCTATAATATTTATGTTCATATCTCCAATTAAGAAAGAGTATCCCTTATTTGAATTTTCTATATCAAAAATATTATGTAAGTTTATAATAAAATCATTAGTGCTATTTGCAAGCGATCTATAAACGCAGTAAAATGCCAAAGGCATATTATTTATATACATAGTGATAGTTTTACGATGTTGCTATCAACATAGTCAAATTCATATAAATTTACCGTTAAGCCACATTTTTATGAAAATTATTACACCATAATTTCGTTAAATTGATGAAAAATATGTGTTATAACTGGTATTGTAAACACGCAGTTCTCCACACTATGCCGTGTTTCGGTTAAGATGATAATGTCTAATTTTATATAATTAATGTTGTTTTCTAAATATAATATAATAGGAGTTCATCAAAATTAATATCGACACTACGTATGTTAAGTACACATTACATTTAAGAAGGTATTTTCATTGTTAAAATTATTTATAAATTCAGTTACAGAATCAAAATATCTAGTATTATAACTATTATGATTTTTTATTACATCTAATATATCAATCATTTAGAAAAAAGATTTTTATATTTTAACATTAAAGAAAAATTATACGGTTTTTGAAATAGATATTTCATTATCATTTATTTTAGCGAAAAGTATATTATTTTTGAACCATTTATATTTGTAACCGACCTATTTAACTGTAGTTTTTGTTTTAAAAAATATATTTCTGTATGTATAGGTTATTTTATTGTTGAAGTATATAGCAGATTCGTTCCAAGTTGAGCCCAAATCTTTTGCAACTAGTTTTCGTTTTTTGGCTATTTCCATAAATTTTGATTTTTCATTCACGGAGTTAAAACACAGATATTCTAGATTCATTAGAAAATTTTGATTGCAGTCGAAAAGCTTTTTGAGCTGTAACATCAGTTTCCAGTTTGGTTATAATTCTTTGAAAAGCGTTTATACAAATTTAATTTTGTCTCAAACATACCTACAATTTCTATATGATACTCCAATATTTTTTGTCCCAGTTTATTTAAACGCCCCGACAACGTTACCGTTCCTTTTTTTAAAAATACATTTTCTTTAGTAATTATTTTATTTTTGCACTTTAAATCATTTGTAGTTGAAAACAAATGCTTTAATTGATTAATAAAATCATCAAACTGGAAACTCATAAAATTCACAGAATCAACAACAAATATATAAACATATTCATTTAAAAAGTAAAAAATACTTTTGAAAAAAGTATGGAAAAGAAATGACTAACGAAACAGTTGACCTAAAGACTACGACAATACATTTTAAGCCATACAATCAAATACATATTAACTAATAACTATATCATATTCCGGTAGTGCGTTCAATTAGACAAAACAACTGGAACTCTATACCAGCTTGCTACCAACAAACAAATAAAGAAATATAAAAAAATGAGTAAAAATATTACTGAATTCAGCAGATGCTAAAATATCGCCATCAACCTAATATAACCTAATCAAAATCAGAGTTTGAAACACATTTTTACCTACAACACTTTTTTTTAATCAATAAACATTCAAATCCTACCTGGGACATCATAATATGCTGAACCACACTTAGCTATATATTATTATATAACGTGTAATGGAATAATGTCCAAAATATAAAACTATGCGATAATATCTAAACAGAATTTCATGTAACATTGAAGGAGTTCAACATTTTATAATAATCTACATATTATATCTAAAATTATGAAAGTAATAATTTATATTTTTCGTTCTAGGATCAATCTATTAAATAGATTTTAAATAATCAACCTTTATCGTGTATAGTGGTATATTTATACTTCAATATTTATTTATATAACTATTCTATATTATTGAATGTATAATATAATTTAATATGTTTTTAAACTTTGAAATTATTGATTAAAATAATGTATTTCATTAGGCAGGTATATTATGAGATAATTTTTTTTACACATTATGCGATAATATATTGTATGTTTTGAGTTAATAATTTAAATAATAAGATTAAATAATATATATAATAGGCACCTACTTAGATATATTAAAAAAACTATTTTGTAAATAAAATAAAGTAGTTTTATATCGTTTGTTATTACAAATAACAATAATTCACGTCAAACCGTAATAAATCTTACATTATTTATACAAAATGTCAGTGTTCAATGGTAATTTTTAACCCAAATAAGAGCATATTATCATATGATATACTCTGAAAAAATTTAATTTAAAATAAATATAAAGATTAAAGACTTACGAGTGTAATAGTTATAGCCTTATGGATTATTTATAAAAAAAATATATAGAAAGTTATTTTTTTTCTTATATACTTTTTAACTTTTGAACCAAAAAAATCATGATATTAAGAAAACGTCATGGAAATAACATATATTTTTTTCAGACCTCAAAATCCACAATTGATGAATTTATAGTTTAGGGTTTTAGATTATTTACTTGCAAGCGATTTGAACGCACCTGCGATTGTATTACGTTCAATCGATATTTTTGACGAAAATAATAATCATAACTCCTTTTGAAGCAGATTTGAAGGATTTCGCTACAAAACCATTATTATTTGTGTACCACCAAAGTCAAATGTGTACACGAGAAAATAAACACAGCTATATAAATTTGTTTTTCTTTGAAAATGTTCTGACAGGTAAGAATAAGAAATACAATAAAAAATGGGGCACGTACAAAAAGTGTACCGTAACGAAGTAAACAATGTTTTTTCCTCTAATGAATCATAATCGTTACATTTCCAAAGCTTGTCTCGTACAGTCGTATACCTGCATAATAATATGTAAAATATATGTGTCAAAAAGCAATATAAGGTTGACTAATGAATAGAGATTGTTATGAAGCAAAAAGTGTGTTTCACCTAATACCAATGACACTATATAGGAAAACAATCGGTAACATTTCGTGTTCAATACTTACATATTTTAAGTATTTGGTGAGTATTTTAAGTGTAACGTTTTCAGTATTACAGACGATAGGTAGGGCTGGGAATGTAATGCCCTAAAAAAACTCAAAATATTACACAAAAAAAAAGCTTTTTTGACATAAAAATGTAAAATGACGCATCTATAAAATGGCTTAATTCTTTATTACAAATTTTGAACCAAATATTATTTTTAAATTAAATTTAATAAAAAATGTTTGCATTATTCTCATTTAATTTTTTCGTCAACATTCGTAATCTCGATTTGTACGTCGTACAGATCCATTTAAAAAGGTTTCGATTAAGTGAAATTTTTGTTAGTATATGTTACAAAATTAACATCAAAAATCTTAAAATTCAATTTAAAAAAAAAAAACCGAAATCTTGTATTAAATGCTTTAAAAATCCTAAAATGCTTTAAAAATAAAAAAATGACCTTATTGTTGAAAATTGTCAAAAATGCAAAATAAAAACTTTTTATTATGATTTAACAATACATGAAACGTATATGAAATAAAACTAACATCACGAATCTAATTTTGAAAAACAATGCAAAATTCATCGAAATCTAATAAATTAGATAGGTATTATAGATTTTGTACAATTATTGTACAGAATAAATATTTTAAAAAAGATATCATTAATATTTAATATAACATCATAATTGTATATTACAACAAAAAATCATTATGTAGGAAGTTGAAGTATAATTTAACTATAGCTCCGTGGTATTTTAATTACCTACTCAAAGACTATGCAACACCAATGAACAATTATTATATAATATTCTATCTAAACGGTTTTAACATAATATGAATCAGATGATTATAAATAATTTATATTATATATTATGATAATTTAATTACACAAGTAGTCACAATAGTTTTCTAATTATAATTTGGATGAGCTAATCTCAAATTAAAAGCGTTGATTACAATTTTATAAGGCAATGCAATCTAATATTTCAAAAAGACAATTGAAATATCGATGAATTAAAAAATATATCACGGACCCCGAATGTTCAGCTTACGGCGAGTAACGGAAAAGTGTAAAGTAACAGAAATTTAATTTGAACATTCTCCAAAAAAAAAAAAAGTTTAAATTGTTGTAAAATGTATATCTGGTTAGTATGTTGAGCCATTTTTCTCCCCAGACTTATTTTACTTTTTTAATAAACGCAGAAAGTCCTGTTCAATAACAAAAATAAAACAATACAGCTATTTTTTTTTCATCCCCGTTTACAGTAATTAATGAAAAATGAAAACGCAATTTTTCAAAGGTTAAACACGGATTATTTGTTCATTATAGTTCGATTATGGATTATTATATATGCGTTTTTAGATTTGGATGGCACAAGAACAATCGTTTCTGGAATGTTGTACTACTATCCACATTTATATATACTATTTTAATTAGCCAAATGCATTGTAATTTAACTTACTGTTAGCTATATAATTAAATACAATGTTATAAATTGGTAAATAATAATGCTATTATAATAAAACGTAGTATTCATCGTTGTAAAATGTAATATTTTGTAATAAAAATAGCCAGGTGCCTAATTAAAATGTATGGATAATATTTACAGCCCTATAATGGGTAGGTGTCTACCATTTAGTGTATTTAATTACGATTAATTAATAAAATAACAACAGCTGTGTTATTATTATTATTTTTTTTTTTAATATGTTTGAAATTCTGATCATTAAATATTATTTAATTCTTTATTCTGTTAGGAACATTATATACACAAACGTTTTACTAACTTGTTTTTTTTATAAAAAGTAAAATCAACTATCCAACTATTATACGTATGTACTATGTACCTTGCAAATTATACATAATTATTGACCAAAAATATTTTTTTAATGTCATCTATAGCTTATTTAAAGTATTTTACTTTTCTGTTGATCGACATTTGTATTTTTTAATATATCCATTTTCATTTTTTACTGTTTGTGGCATGTAATTATTCACTATTATTATGTTTTAGTATAAAAACAAAATGACAATTAAACTACGGTTCAATATATTATCGTGTCATAATCGAAACAGGTTAATAATAAATATTATGATGTTGTTTAATATCTCAATTGTAACGACTATCAGAAATTGGTTTGAGTTCATTTCAAACTCCTTAGTTTGATGTAATACAATACATTCTAAAACCAATTGTCTAAAATTTATTTACCTTTATCAAAATGTTATTCTATCGAGTTTAACGATATGTCGTTGAAAGTTACAACGGTAGTTTATAACATGGAAATCGAAATAAACCGCAAGAGCTTTTATCGTACATTATTTTTTACGTAGACCATTTTTCATTTTCTTTTCTTTTTTCTTTTTTTTCTTTTATTGTTATTATTATTTCTTTTTTTTTTTAGACGTTTGTACGATCTGGTTGTTCATTACAGGCTAAACAAATCACATCACGTATAAATGCGTGCAGAAATGAAAAATTACGATTCGCAAAAAAAAATTTCAGTTTCAGCTTAGACGGAACTGAGACGCAGACACGTTTGGGAAATTTAATTTGACATTCCCCCAGTGACGCGAACGCTTTTTGTATTTTTATCCATAATATCAAAGCAGTCGTCGAAAACCGTTCCAAATATAAACTCTTCAAGATGCCTGCACAATTGTCAAGTGTTCACAGACACAAATCTGTTGACGTTTTGTATATAAAACAGCTAACGACAAAAGTTCACGTCAAGAAACAACTTGTGTGGTAGAGGGTGATGAGGTGTTATAATCAAAACTATTTGGAAATGATGGACACCTCCGAAGACAGAGTAAACAAACTAGCATTAACGATTTATCAATGACCTAAAAATACTCAATTGGAGCAAAACTATAAGACAACAAGAGAAATTAATAAATCGAGTTATACGTCGTTTTAATATATTATGATGAAAATTAAAAACAAATTATACTTTGAATATTGTATTTTAATTTTTTTGATTTCATATGATTTATATTATATACTATGCATAATATTAAACAAAACTTAGGTTGTAATCTTAGCTCGCCTGCTTATGCTGAAATCTATATATGTACCTACACCTGTTTATCATTATATCTTTTTATGTATGAGTTTTTATGGTATTAAAAAAGTTTAAACATTTCTAACGAATCGGTTTTATGTCAAGAACCTACATTTACTATTTTGTAGACGTCAGTGAAGTGGTTCCGGTCGGTGTTTGCTTTCTTTTATACGTTGTTTCTAAAAGCCGGATACATTTATTTCTGTGTTTTTTTTTTTTTTATCAAAGCGTATGAAGTTTTATACCTAGGACGTGTTATTATTAAAAACTGATTTAAAAATTAAAAATGAAGATATATTTATTATTAACTTTAATTAAAAGTCGAATTTACGAGTAAAATCACTAAGATCATTTTATTAAATGTTACTTTTAATAAACCACAAAAAAAAAAAAAAAAATACATACAAAAACATAGTTTTACTAAGACAAACATATTTTTAAATTTTTCATAAATTATATTACACAATGTGATTTAATGACGACGCGTGTACTTAAATTACGTACATTGAATACATTTTCAAAACTTGTAAATAATATTTCCCTCCTCAATGATATTTTTTCAACACGACGATATCAAAGTTTATATTATTGCTCGTAACTTATATTAAATTATAAAATTCAATTATACGGATATCAACAAATTCCAAGAAAGTATAATATTGTCCATAATATATTGTTCAAGATAATAATAAAATATCAAGTAAAAAACCGTCTAACGTTTATCCCCTTATTATATGTATACACAAAGGGTTATTTTCTACCGTGATTTTCATAGGTCTAAACTAGTCTCCAAACTGTCTATTGTGATATAACGTTATGAAACTTTTTTTTATATCCCTGCCGAATTCCACGGTCTCCATATATTTAAACGTCTATAAAATTACTTCCTGATTTTATACTTGATAAACTTAATGAAATGTCTTAAACGATACTGCATACCAGTAAAAATATAATTAACACACATGAGTTTAATTTTGTAATTGTTTATATTATGTTCAACTTGATAAATATAATATAAAAGGCTAATTAATAATTTATTGAAGTAGGTATCTATGTGTATATAGACATAATATGAATAATTAATTAAATGTTTATCATACTGTCAAAAAAATGTTAATTAAATTTAAATATACACCTAAATCGAAAATAATAAACTGAAATTATAATGAAGGTATAGATTCGATTTGTTGATATATATTCTCATAATATACCTACCTAAAACAAACACTAAAAAACTGTACCAATAACGATTAAAATTGAAATTAAACCATGTTTTAAAAATAAAGGGATGGTACGTTGAAATGTTAGTAAATAGAATATTAAATTATGTATTTCACAGAAACACAGTAATAACGTTGAGATCTGTTACTGCGAAGGGTGGGTTAAAATATCGAACGCAAGCTCTGTTGTTACAAATATTTAACCGTGCGAAATTTCAATAATTAAATCCTCCACTTGAATATCAAAGATGACAAGTCGTGTAATTGAAACTATAATATAGCAATATAGAGACAAAGTAATTCGCTATAATACTATAATATTATCAGCATTGTGTTATATAATTATTATTATGTAATGAAATATCAAGTGAAATATACAGAACATAGAATATATTATTTCACAAAGCAACACACTTATTTATATTAATCCAATTACGCCGGGGTCGTGGATTAGGGGATGCGGTTATGAATTGATTTCTTTTGAGTTTACCCCGGTGGCTATACACGAATAACCGTCTATATATATATATATATACTTATCTTATTACGCGTGTGTGTATACAAAGTAGAAGCGGAAAACAATTTTTCTGGAAAAACGCTCGTTTCACATCCTCGTCGTCCTACTGGAGAATTCCGCAAATAAAATGCACTGCGATATTATCGTATCCGCGGCTCACTCAAATAATAACAACGACAATGATATAACGTTTGAATGCACGGGTATAATATTATTATGTTGTTATACATTTTAGCTCATCCTGTGCGCATATTTAGGTACTCGTTCTATATAACGCCTGTACTCGATAATGGGTATGCACTGTACACTCGCACACGTAGAGTAGTGCACATACAATATTAAGCGTGTACATATATACTATTCACCGTATCGTATATCGGACACATTAAAATATGTCGTCTGCCCATTATGAGAAGCTTCCGACGCGACGCCGCCGCCGGCAGTTGGTTATACCATAAAGATATCACATTGTTATTACTGTAAAAATATTATGTTGTGAAATATATTATGCTACCTACTGAGTTGTAGTTGCGTTTTTATAGTTTATATCGGTTTTAAAATCAGACGATATGTTATACAGGATGATTCACCAGTCGCGCTCACCCTCCTGACCTCCTTCCTTCTTCTTCGCAGTTCTTCGAAATCTGATTTTTGGAATTTTTAAACACTCTACAAGAATTCAGACGTTATATCATTATGGTCTACGATTCACTACTAGAATTTCTGTGATCTTTTTGCGTTTTACCAAGGAAAACTTTTCAACCGACGTATTCATATCTGAGTATAATTTAGCCAGTACACGTTTTAAGTCTGATAAACGAGCTTGTGCCATCATAATACTTCATGGACATTTTTTTATGGACTTTAATTTGGAGAATGAACGTATTTTGTTATAGCTTCTGAAGTTGACTGATAGAGTAAGAAATAATTTAAAAACTATGGCTATTTTCGGAACACTCGGTATCATTTAATAATTTCCACTCGCGAGGCGGGATCTGCGGGCCACTGAGTTGATGTTACATCTTTTTTGTATTTCTGTAAATCTATTTTAAGCGCCACTATAGTCTTTAATATAAATATTTTAATAACCGAAAAACTTATCTTTGAATTTTGAACTGGGTACATCAAAATTACCCACTAAATATTTTACAGTAAAAAAATGGCGTTCACTCTAGAAAAACAAAAGTTAGTATTACCACACGACACTCTTTAAATAGTATAACAAAAAACTCGAGAATTTGAAAATATGAACTTAAAGTAAATTTAAAAATCAGAAAAAAGATAATTTGAATAAATCCATTAGGTCGTAGATGGATAATGGGGTACGTATGTTTAAATTGATATACGTTTTTAAAAAATGGAAAAACATTTCATAAGTTACAACGAACGATAAGCAAATATTTGCGCACACCGCAGTAATAATATTATATATATATTATACGACCAAAGTGCATATACGATCGCATTTAGCTATGGCTGACATACAATCGCGCAGTTACCCATTAGCGGATGGAGGGTCCGTGGCATAATCCAATAACTACAATGGTCAACGCATTTTATGTGGAAAAACTGTCCCAGTACGGTTGAAGTAACCCGATGATGTTATAAAAGGCCAAGAAACTGTAAAAGCGCTACCATTAAAAAGACGTTACGGCCATGAGCACATAAAAAAAAAAAAAGAAAAAAGGTCGCAATACCGGACGTAATTTTCGGGGCCTTTGCCCAGGGACAACACAGCTCTAAAGGCTCGTTATTTTTCATTTTATGTGAAAAAGCTCACGTTCGGCGGGACAAATTTTTATTTTTCAATTTCCTCTCAGTTAGTTGACACAAAGGATACTTAATGCTTTTGGTCTTCAAGATTTTTATCCTCGGGCAACTTTATTTATACTCGGCAGCTCGCAATCAAATTGAATATACGATGGGAAAGCGGGCCCGGTCTGCTTCCACGTCCAATAATATTTATTATATGATAATACTTATTATATTTAATAAAAATATGATAGAAAAAAAAACAGATTTATAAAACATTTTTTTTTTTCAACATCTCAAACAAAGACAACATTTCTTCCGGAATTCAGCTTAAAAGGAGAAATAATAATATTAATAATAAAAAAAAAAAAATGATCTGGAAAAAAATATCACCGTGATGTAAATACAGATAACACTCCAGAATTGACCGTAAACAATACTAATGCTTAAACTAGTACTAAAACTAAGCCCCTAAAGACTCTAAGTGAAACGTCTACTGCGTTGCGAATTATACCGAATCCGTTCGCTTACTCAGCTGTATAAAAGTGGTTAGGATTTTTCGTTCTATTTCTCGCAAAGCCGTTGAAATGTTTCCGTCTGATGGTACACTATTTTTTTCAATGGCCAATAAATTATACAATGAAAAACCGATAAATAAGAAAGCTTTAGAAGTACAAACGCGACGAAAATCGAATTCGCTATACGTATAATACACAAAACCGTCTTTGGTATTGTACTCGTGCTCAGAAGTAAAAACAGTAAAATATATATAATGTAATATATAGGTATACAATTTGTTCTTTTCGATATAAATCAATTTTATTCTACATTGTTGAAAAAAAAAACAAAAAAAAAAACGAATACCAAAATATCTAATGATCTATTGGTGTTATTTATGCGAATTTCATGAAATAAATTTTTAATGGATATTAAGTTCTCCTTGTGATTCATCATGTATATCAAACTTTGCTATAGTAATATAACTTTTTCATATTTATAGATATTATTAAAATTATTTCCTTTTTTGTTTATCAATAATTTGTGAGCACTAATGATAAATAACTATATTAAATATGAATCAAGTGTACCTACTCAAAATATAAATTAACTTAATGTTGAAAGATCAGGCCTGAAAATTTGGCTCTTTTCTCTTTTAAATATTTATGAAAGCACACGTACGTGTATTTATTATAATATCAAACCATATAAAATATACAATAAAAATCACAATTATTAAATTATTATCGTCCAAATGTATTTGTAATTACCACTCATTTAATCTGATGGCGATTCACTGTAAAAAAAAGACTAATTTTAGCAGTACAGAAAAAAAAACATGAAAAATTACTTCAGCCAGTCCGATAAAGTATTTTAGATAATGTTCTTTGGTTAGAGCCATATAATATATTTATATTGTGGTTTAATCCTTAGGAACATCTCAGGCATTACACGGTTAAAGAATAGTTTTTCCTCCTTAAGTATTTTGTAAATGCAAATATAGAAGACACGAAAATGGAGCCATTTACAGCGAAATTAATTTCAAGATAATAATATAATATATCAGATAGATATATTAAGTCCTCTGAGATTCGGTAAGAAGAATCCAATCATTTTAGATTTCTTTAAACACATTTTACACTTGAATAGATTTAACAATATTTTGAACACTTTTACAAATATATGTTTATTAGTTTTTATTCATAATTAAACTGTGTAGGTAAGTCATCAAAATTTTAATGCACTTGTGTACTTGTGTGCACTTTTAATAACTTGCGTTTAATATAGTTATTTTACTTGCTGCAGTATCAAAAGCGAGCTGGTTGAATAAACCAATATAGTTAAAAGATAAATATTAATTTAAACTGTACTCAATGTGACTGTACCCAAACTTTTTTACTTACGCCATATTATAATGTATGTGGTATACGCAATATATAAGAAAAACATTTGCGGTTAAAGTAAATGAACGGTTCGTCCAGAAATGTCTGCAATAATGATTAAAAATAACGTTGAACACGTTATAATAATAACAACGACGACGACGACATACAACGACATCGATTAGTTGACAAAAATATTGCGGTATTCTGCTCTGGTGGCGAGCGCTTAGATTTTAATTTAAACCGAATTAAGCTGTGGATTCCGTGCCCAGCGTGATATATCAACGGGCGTCGTCATCATCGTCGTTGTCGTTTTCAGTTTCATTCCGTCCAGGTTTTTTTCATATTACATCTAATACATATATATATATATATATATATATATATATATGGGAGCTTATCTCGGTTCGCTTTGTCTTCTCGTCTGGCCGAGAAGATTTTCTTTTAATCTTTCATCTCGGCACGCCTGTATATAATAATATAGTGTCTTGATCCACATCAATCTTTATCCAATTTAAAGCCGCCGGGTATTTGCGCCACCCGCCTGACCTTGCGCAGATAACCCTGCTAGCTGCTACTGCGATGGCAATTAATCAATTCATTTTTTCTCCTTTTTTCCCGTATAGGTACGCACGCTCTTACTTTTCGCGGTACTTTTCCACAATATATACCTACACGACGACGTGCTCATCGCTCTCCGACAGAACAACGCGACTGATGGAAACACGCCGGAGATAACTGCAGCACTGTTTGTTGTGTACGTCGCGCATAGAATTGAATACAAAAAAAAAATAAATAAAATGTATACATTCGTCATGTTATTATAAGACGGTGAAGAAACACGAAACACTCGCGACGTGGAAGAGTGAGTGTGAGTGTTAGCTAGACGTCAGCTGCTATATCGCGTAGCCACATCGCGGTATACATAGAATATAACTTATAAGGGTTGGAGGCGGTGCGATATATTATAATGTGGAGCGTACGCTTCACGAGAACGCAATGGAATTTCTGTACTCGATTTATGCACGCGAGTGATGCTGATAGCCGGACGAGAGGAACGACATGATCGTGAAAAAGAATATTGTGGGTGATTTTTCTTTTTTTTTTTCGCGTGCAGTATAATAATAATAATAATAATAATAATAACAATAATAATAAAATGACGACGACGCTAAAGGGTAAAAAATAAAGACCCGACAAGAAATTGCAGCAGCAAAGCCTAACATTTTTTATATTATAACACACTCACACACAAATATATGTATAGAGAGAGAGAAAGAGAGGGGGGGGGAGGGGTGAGACGTGGGAGAGGAAGAAAGGGATGACGAGCAGAGTGGATTTATAGCGGCAGCAGCCGCTTCATATAATATTGGGTCCATTAGTGTAATCGCGCCACCGGGAGCTTTTTGACAAATGGCTTTCGTGTCAGAGGCGGCAGCGGCGGTGGTCGTATTATTTTAATATTATTAATATTAATTGTTCGGTCCAAAGAAAAGGATAATTGACTATGGAAAGATACCCCCATCTGCATGAAACAGTCGACCTATCACGAGCTCCGTATATTATAGTAAATATATGCTCGCTGCGTACAGGCGGTGTTGATTTAACAAGGGATGTGGTGTACGTCACACGTGAACTAATTTCGTGCGTCAAAATATATATTTACAGTGCATAATAGTAGTTACCGCCAAAAGTTGTAAAATTACTACGTTTTACTTTCACGCGCGTTCTGCGAGCAGAATAACCGTAATTTTAAATGTTAACATGATTTACGGACGGAGAATAATGCAATGCACAATTATTATTCATAAGTAGGTATAATTTACAAATGTGTGATTTCCATTTTTATGCCAATTATTGATGTATTATATTATCGTCACATTCAATCGAAAAATAATCGTATTACATAACAAACTAGTTTTTCTAAAGTACGGTGTGGTGCATCATACGTGTTATCAAATGAAAAAAAAAAACATATTTTCAAAATTCAACTATATCTACGTTCATAACATGGCGTGGATATTTGATACAGAAAAAATCGTAAACACCGCTGTGTTTTAGTGACCGACTTTGTGAAATCACGTTTAAGTAAGTTTCTCGAATCCAAATTTAAATTTTTTTTAATGTTTTGAATTTATGTAGACTGTAAACTATAGGCAATTCATGCTTTGAACCAACGCATACTTAATTGAGTAAGTTTGGCAAGTGTTAATAAAACAACTGAAAGTTTTGAAAATAATTTATCGCGAAAGTTAATAATTAGCAAAATATAAACCAAAGCTCCAGGAGTAAAATTAAAAATTGGTTGAACTAATATATATATATTTTAGATCGAATACTATATAACTATGAACAAACAAATACGTTTAGTTTGCAGTAATTGTTTCATAGTGTAATTAACACTGTTGTCCATCAATAAAATATTTCAGCTCAATGACGACAAGGCCAAATAGATTGGACTACATTTTATCGTTTTATTTGTATTAGGTACTATTACTGATCAATAAATTCAAATTAAACGAGGTCATTTGCTAATGTTTTTCTTGGCTGACATTTATCTACGACACAATATATTATACACATACTTAACGAATTTGAATAATATCTCCATTTTTGTTTCTATTTCAGACACACGATATTAATCGAACTTGTGATGATGAAACGAAAAAAAAATGTTACCATACTAGTGAATTCATCATGGCATTTAGATTAAAAAAATTAAAGTAATTATTTAAAATCCCACTATTAACTCATAATATATTTTATAGCTTACAATTTATTGTAATATATTAAAATAAGAAATTAAATTGCGAAGTTGGTTGCTAAAAATATGGTGGCATATTTGTGTTGTAACATTTACGATGGCATTTTTTTTATTTTAATTTAGTACCATATAAAAGACAGTATACTACAAAAATATCCTTTTTGTCGTTTAGAACGGTTTCCAAAAATAAATTGAAAACATTTTTTTTAAACTATATGATATTGTTTTTGAATATTTCAAATCAATCGATTTTTTTTTTACTTTTGTTTTTTTTGTATTCTTTTAAAAAAAATACATAAGAGTTAAATCTTAAATGTATATTAATTAAATCGAAACAGTTTAAATTCGAAGTATTACAAATACAGTTATTTATTAACTGGTACGCTGAGACATTGTAATCACGATGTTTATTGGTTTTTGACTAATTAATTTTGATTGCATACAATTATGACATCGGATATTCCAGTTTGAACATGTAATCATTAATTCAAATGAATAATCTAAGACACATTAAATGCGCAATATTAAAAATTATTTATTTCTTCGTGAATGAGTTCATGAAAATGTTTTAACGATAGCTGAAAACTTTGCCGAAAAATACAACTCATACAGAATGAATACTTTAATTTAATAGAGAGTGGAACATATGAACTAAATCCGTAGCTACAAATATAAAATGCAATAAGAGTTGTAATTGTAACTAATTTTACAATTGAATTCCATTATTCCTTTATTTTATACACAAGTTTAAATGCATTAATAGGTAGCCATAATAGGATATTATAAAATAATATCGTGACTTAGCTAAACTAAGCTTTCTCAATAATAAACAAATTCCATTTTATTTTATGTATTATCATATGTGTGATATATTATGTTTGTTTATATAGTATATCAGTTATTGTCAAATTATTTATGCATTTAGTTGAAATAAATAATTATCGTTCATGAAAATCAATAAACTAATATTTTAAATATGAATAGTTTTACGTTTTTTCAATACACCAGTAATGTTAAACGTAAAATAATAATAGTTCATATATTTTCAATCCTTGCACTTGTAACACTATTTAAAATACAGTCCATCGCCAACAAATGTAACGAGTGAATGTGGAATTTGTAACCTAAGATATGCACACTTTAGATAACCAGTACCGCCAAACGGCTGTAGAAAATTCTAATTCTATACCTAGTTTGGACATTTGACATAGTCTACAGCAAATATAGAATATTATGAATATTTTTAACAATTCAAACATATTGTTTTTAATTTTTAAGTTTTATTTGACATTGACAAACACTCCAAACACAGAGGTCACCAAATCGAATATTGCTTAGCAGTTTATCTACAACAGACTATAGTGGACTGTGGACTATATTATTATCTAGTCTTAAACACTGTCGCAAAATGGATGAATAACGTTAACACTCGACACCCGATTTTCACTCGAATTTGAGCCACCTACATGTTAAATTTTTCGATAGCAATGTATACAAATATACAATCAAGACATATTTTATTAAAGCATAATTTTCAATAATATTATAGCATAACTATGATTATGTGGAATATAAAGTGGAAAAAAAGCGTAGGTCTCTTAAACTTTGTTTTAAATCAATCGACAGCTTGAAAAATGTTTATTCACAATATGTAGGTTTTGTTACGAACAATATGTCGATTACACGAAAACACGTATAGGTACGTCGCACGACTGACGATTGACCAATAATAGTCGCCTAGAAATAATGGTAATCCAACTAAAAGATTTATCGAATATTCCATCATTAAAACAGTATTTACTCTATATTATTATTTGCACAATATATTTTACTTCGAGTACCTAATTACGTATATCTACTCAGGGTACTCAATTTGTACAGGCTCAATGCACTCGTTCGTTTTAAGTTGTATATAATTATTATGAATTTAAACAGCTTGTAAGTGATATTCTCTTAGGTATTTCAGTACTGCGACACGGGATACAGGTCAACCAATTATTGGATTGTTAAATGAACAGAGTAGTAAGTACGTGTACTGTAATTATTATTATTATTATGCCTAAAGAGTATATGATTACGCCCGTCACCCGATACATGATTATAATATTATGGTGTTATATGAAACGTATATTAGTATATATATATATGTCTTGTGTGTTATGACTTCGAGTCTAATTCTGTGTTCTAAATAAACTATTAATTAATTATTATTATTATTATTATTATTTAAATAATACCTAACATATTTTAAAAATAATATAATATATTTACATTTTACACATTGTTGTTTTATTTCAAATCGGACAGTAAAAAATGGATAAATGACAGATGCTATATTTTTGTTTTTATAAAATAAGTCTGTGATTGCTACGAATATGAGATTAAAAGTAAAAATATTAAATATTTCAACGTAATAATATAATACTCGTGTAAAATTATTTAAAGCTTAATAATTCGGTATCATTATTTCTATTTATTTAAAAATTAAATAAAGATGAAAAAATTCAAACCTATTGTTATAATAATAAATAACAATTTAACACGTTACCTTATTTATAAAGCAATTTTAACTGAACAGTTATTATACCAACTAAAATTAGTTTAATTTTAAACGATTAATATCAGCAGTTTAAAACAAAGTCCATGGAAAATTAGATACTATTACTATCTATACAATGTTTGAATCGTTTATTATTATTATTATTTAATATAATTATTTAAGACTGAACCAATTATATTTGATGTGCAATTATAATTGATAAAATGCTCATGAAAGTAAAATACAAATAATTATAGTATATATTTAAAAATGTAACTAAAAGCCATATAGTAACCAAAAGTTTTAATTATATCATTTATAAAAATAAAAATAAATTTTGTAATTTTTTTAAAACATTTCTCATCATTGTAATGGAGTAAAATTTAAGCTGACCGAGAAGTGTTTTCATTATAGTTTTATAAGTACAGTAGTTAAAAATATAAAATTTAGCAAACATAGTTGCATGTTAATATTACTGTATGTATTGTTCCTATATATTTAATTAACCTTGCTATTAATTTACGTTTAGAATATAATATAATGATTGTTAACTTTATACATATAGCCAACCACGTGTAAGTACTATGCTTTAAAACCCAAAACTAACTTAACCTTTGTTGTGAACGTTTTAGTTAATAAAAAAAAAAAATAGGTCATACATATTGTTTTCAAATTACAAATACTTAGAAATACAATACGACTTACCCTACTTTTAATAGTGTTTTTTTTCGGTTAAATGATTTTTTCTATTTCTTTCGACAATAATTAGTGTATTAAATAAAATATTTTCGCAGACTGAGTACTTCCTGTCCATAGTTAATAGTTATAAATCAATATATTCAACAACAACACCACTATTCTGGTAAGTGCGTGGTTAGCTTTGGTTAGCTTTGCTTAGTAATTTCTCATCAATGTTACCAATTTATTTTGGCGCTTCTATCAAATTCTAAATTACCTAACAATAATATTTGATATAAGGTTTAGGGCTATTTTATATGCAACTCGTTATTAGTTTATATTTTTCCCCCATCGTCAAGTTGTCAAGTTACATGAATTGTTCTAATAACATTGGTAGTTTTTAAATATTTAGACATCTTTTCGCTTTATATTTGTACTTTCAAAATATTTAAAAATAAACATCATTAATGCAATATTAATAAACGATTAATCTTTTTATCAACTTAATTATTTTAAGCAACCTATCTTAATATCACCCATATATTATACTATATTGCACCGACAATATATTTTTTTTACCATTTTTAGATTATTATATTCATCATGTACACAAATTATATTAATTATATGTAGGCAGTGCTTATCGTAACAATGTAACAATTTACATCTTTAGTTTTAGTAACTTACCGACTAATTCGAATAATACGATAGGTAGGTATATTGCTAATGACCCTAGAGGCCCGTGGAACTTGATTAAACAGTATATAAACACAGAGTGTATGAAGCTTTTATAAATTGTTGCTCTAACAGACTTTGTGTTTTAATAGTTGTATATCGTTTCCAAAGCCACATAAGTCACATTTCAATTTCCTTTGCATGATTCCCCCGGGGGGATCTATTGAAACCCGGAATGTCGCCAACGACAGATTCGTTGCCGAGGCATTATATTCGTAGTATAGAGAATAATAGGTCTTTTATTATATGCTGTCGGAATGCAACACCACGTCATCATATTAATACCACTATTATATTGGTATTATTACACCAATAAAGGGAAAGAATGCACGGGCAGCACAATATCCATTACTCTTGTATTATTATTATTGTGATATTACATTTAGAATAACAACAATTATCCTCGCCGCCCCTCGCAAAAAAAAAATAAATCTGCTTTAATACCCTTACAAACTTACAGATCACAATTGAAAAATTATGAAAAAAATCATAATAATATGTTAACCATCTTATATTATTTAAATACTCGACGAGTCTAGATCACAATATAACGTTGAAGTCAATCGAACCTAACCTAACAGATCGTAAAAAATAATTGCAACAGAACCATTCCTAAACAACACGACCTAAGCAGATATAAAAATCTAATTAAATACTAATTTAGAATTAAATGACAAATCAACAAACAAATAAAATATTGAAGTCTCAAAGAAATTAAATGCACCATTGATGAATGGAAAAATGTACATTAAAAAAAAAGAAAAAATTATATTGAATATACTACGAATCGGACTTAATATACAAATCTTACTCATCGATTTTTAATGGCCAAAGAAGAACTATCAACATTAATTTTAAATTCTATGGGTTGAATCAAAATGATCATTATTTATTTTTTTTTTAAAGAAAATCTGTACATCACAATTTAATTAAATAAATAAAAATCCCACAATTTAAATTAATAACTAATGGCATTTTGCAGTCAATATGTACCTATTAAATTAAAAAAAAAAAAAAAAAAACAATATATTTTAATGAAAATATCGAGAGAAATATACTGCATAGCTACCTACATCTGATTAAAAATCCTCTTTTGATCAATGTTTATACTTAAATATACCTATTTATATTTGATTTCTATAATTTTACACTCAAGTTTTAGAATTAAAGCATACATGGTAGTCTTCCATAAAAAAAGGGATTAAATTGCAATACCGAACCACGTATTTTTTTTAACTTAATGGATATAACATACAATAAGTCATGTAAGAATAAAAGTTTTTTATTCTAAAAAAACGTCTAGATTTATTTGAAAACTAATAAAAAAAAAAAAAAAATATATGGAAAATAAGTAAAATTGTACACGAAAAAAGAAATACCAATGTAAACATGTTTGGCTAAATGCCAATTTTAAACTTGACCCTGGTTAGGTACTTTAATAATATAAACAAATGGGTTAATATAAACACAAAAATCATTTCAAATTTTACTCATTATGACTCACGCAACTATGTTTACTTATTTATACTTATAAAATGTATAAACATCTAATTTTCACCTAAGTGTACATATTTTATAATTAATTATTAACATATTTTAAAAGGATGGGATAGGATAGAAAATAAAAATGCACGCGACGGAATAAAAATTAAATAGGTACCTAGCAGTGAACAGTGTACCAAAACTCTAAGCTGATTTGTGCAATGAATATAAATTTAAAAGCAACCCTGTCAATTTAATATAGACAACCATTTCATATTTTTAACTGATGAAGTTATTTATATCCAATGTAATAAATTACAAATTCAAACCAAAATAACTGTTTTATAATTATTTCTTTTTTTATTCGTTGCAATTAAAAAAAAACATATTTTAACGGGAAAATCATGGTCGTTTTATGGTACTCAAGAATTGTAAATACACTATTTATGCGTTTGATTCGTAAACATGCTGAATTTTTACAAACGAAAGTAAGGTCAAATAATTTACGGGAAAAAAAGTACATAGAGAAGGATTGTTAGAAAAAAAATAAATGTTCTTTATTTAGACGTACGTAACTGAAAATCAAAACGTTTAATAATAATAACAACACGGTTTATTATGTTATTAGTATCGGGCGTTAAATAACGAACAACCACATGGGTATTTTATTCGAACGATGTGTTTAGACTTACCGACGAAAAAAATAATAATAATACTTAAGCATATTATTATTTTGACAATCGACGGTCGTTGTTCGTAAAGATTATTATATATGTATAGTGTATACAGACAGACTTAGCGACGGTGGCGGACGCGAAGTCGACCGAAGTAATAATATAATAAGCGTATAAATGCGTGTGGGTGTGCGAGAGCAGTCTTTATCGCGCGTATACGATTATATTATGTTCCACATTCCACCGAGGGTTAGACGCGTATTATATTCTTCGATTCCAAAAACGATTTTTACTCTCTCTTGCTCTGTATATGTATTCGTACACACGTGCACATCACACCGAAACACACTCGGGTGCAGTATATATACACATACGAAAACCGTACAGACACGCTTAATAAAATATCTTTCACGTGGATATGTGCGCGAATTCCGGATGAAATTTCTTAACGATTCTTCTGTATACACCCACCACCCTTTCCGAGTACCGCCTCAACCCGTGGGCAGCCGCGCCATCGCCCGTCCGCGTTTGATAAATGCGAAAATAATGTTCATTTAATCGATTTTCCCATCTCCCCCCCTCCTCCTCATTTCACGCTCAGTCGCGATTTCTCGCGGCTCTCCCTCTTCGACTTCTTCGTTCGACTCGTTCAACTCTTTTTGAAAAGTTTCCGGAAAATATTATAGGAGATTTTCGATGACTGCTATCGCCTTCCCGCTCACGATTTTCGTCTACAAAAGCGTATAATAACGCGCGTACCACTATTATACAAACAACGACGCTCGAGGGCGCGGGTTATTGGAAATAAATTAAATCCGTGAAATCAAATGCGTTTTATACTTTATTTATTTATTTTTTTTTTGAGCCAATTCAAATTTCTCAAGTTGAGGTCAAAAAAATACACTAACGGAGAACTATTGAAAATAACAAAAAAATAATAACGATTACTTAATCGAATTATTATATCAAACGTGAATATTGCCATTAAATCATAGATAAACTTGCGTTATAATTTATAATGCACAACGAATTTTATGCAAGTGTTTGCTCACCTAATTACAACAAATAGCTATAGATAAATCTCAGTTAAATACATATTATAGTGTGCTCAGTTAAAAAATTCTCAGTTGACAATTATTAAAATCTTAACAAGAAATGCATGCGTGTTATATACTTAGATTAAACAAGAAAACGATAAACCAAAATACAATAAATAATTGTTAAAACAAAATATTAAATATATATATATATTTTTTAATTATCACATGTTATAACATCTACCCTCAAATTAGTTCTTGAAATAATTATTATAAAAGAAAAAATCTCAACACATGAGAATATTTAGTAGATCGATGTCTAGTATTATTATTTTCAGTATTTTATTATTTTTACAGTATTGAATCATCAAATTTGCTGATAAATTGGTTACAATTAAGTTATAATCAAGCTATTGACCTAGTTTCAAAAATCTAAATTAAACATACTATATACCTATCTAATAAATGAAAAAAAAATAAATTTCGGAACATACCGATGATAAAGTGTTGGGCTATATTATGCGATATACCTATAATAACGTATAAGTACATTAGTTAAGATTAGTAAGGATTATTTAACAATACCAATAATAATATGTAAATATGTACTTATATGGAAAAAAAATATACAGTTCAAGAAAAGCCATATCTAAACAAAATGACAGTGATTGACAATAATGGACAAGTTTAACCGCGCTGAACTAGATTATGTAAAAGTTCGTATCGGAGAGAATAACTAGACAAGTTTAATTTGAATAATCGTTTTTAAACATTTACCAGATTTAAAATGATAGTTTTTTATTTAAAGTTCAAAAAAAAAACGGATTGATTACCTGTATTATTTAAACCGTTGCGTAATTAATACCTACGTATCGTGTAGTAAATCATAAATGATTGTTAAAAAAAAAAACAATGACAATTTTATATTTCTATACGTAACCAATATAGCTTTTGCATTTCAAACGGCTTGATACGTTTTATTTATTTATTTTTTTTTTTAATTTTATTTTGCTAACCCAAGCACATTTGGCAGATGGGAATTTGGCTAAATGGCTCAAAACTTTCTACGAGGGCATTCTCGATTAAAAAGGTACACGCGGTTTGGGTCAATTTAGCTTATTCTCTCGGCTATCCTTTGTAAGCACATAATACTTTACGTCAATATCGTAGCCAACGAGCCTAATCTACATTTTTAATCATACGTTATGTTATATATATGAAAGGTGATGAACCAAAACGTACTATTGCCATAAGCTTGATTTTTCAGGAACAGCAGTTTTTTGTTTTAAAATATAATCTCCTATAGTGATAATTGATCTTTGAAAAAATAGATAAAATTCATCTGAATTGCTTTATTAAGTTCAGACGGAAATTTAATAATTTTTTTTTAAATAGATACAACAGTAAACAAAAAAATAAAATCATAGATTTCGCTCAAACCATGCCATTTAAGTAAATAGTGCGTTTTGCTTGGAATTAAGGTAAAAAATATATTTGAGTATGGCTATTTTCCAATTGCATTATTTCCATCAATAGTGAGTTTTGCCATAAAACAAGTAAATTAAAATTTGTGATTATTTTAATAATTTCCGATAAATTCATTAACACATTCATCTGGTTCGCCATTATAAAATTCGGTTAATGAGTAGTTGGTTAGCTATTTCTACTACACAATTCGGTCTTGAGAACCGAGTTGTTGGACTGATATAAATAAAGTTTTTTGAGTTATATTTTACAAGTCCTAGAAACTTATGACCTGCGTTCATAAACTAACACAATCGAAGTCAATATAGCAACGTATACAGAGGCTTATTAAATGTATGAAATAGTAATAATATTATACAGTACACTATCACCTGTGTGACCCTATTCTTGAAGGTAATATATTGAAGATCAGCACAATAAATTGACTTGAGAACCATAATAACTATAACTATATTATATAATTGATTAACTGATTGATTAATTTTTAAAGTAATAATATGTAGGTACTTGTACTTACTTTTGTAGATATAAGCAACATTTTCTTCGCTCTATTCGCCATATTTTAGTTATTTATAACAACGGTATATTATATTATTTGTAAATAATTAAAAAGCTGAAATATTAGGTAAAACAATTATATAGTTTACTTTATATAACTGGTAACGTAAAATACAATAAAACAAAATTAATTATGTAAATGTTTCGTCGTCACGATGTACTACACTATCAGTAACGATCAGAGGATAGATGCAGTATTTTGTTAATAATTTTTCTATTGATAGAAATTGTACACAAAGTATGTTCATATCTTATTCAAAATTGAATGCATTAAATGATTTTAAGTTATAATTAATATTAAAATGAAGTAAAAACGTCACTGGAAATTGTGCGTTATGAAAAAAAATTATTTTCTCCACATTAGTTGCTTACGTGGTTTTAATATGGGCAATAGTTCATTTTGGACTAAAAAAAAAAAAAATAGAACCTTTTGGACAAAATTTACTGTATAAATAGAAAGTTTTTGATTTTTTTCACGGAATAGATTATTAAAGTTTAATTCCAATGGCACCAATGGACTTTCTGCCTTTTTCCAATAAGAATCGACGTATATCTGGATTTTGTATATTTTGGCAATAGAACGTTTTAGAATGTCACCCCTCATTTATGTACATGCACATATTATAAAAGCTCGTTGTGTTTGATCGTATTTATATTCCCTATTCGTACCGCAGATTTTTAACTTCGTAAAGTGTACCTGTACAGTTTTTTTAAAAATATATAAATATAGTCAGATCATTCGTAAAATTAAAATAAAACTTTACGTATATTTAAAAAGTTCAATGTTTGAAATATTTATTTGTTAACAACCATTATAGTCGTAATAATACTATAATTTACCTTTTGAATAATATACTGCAAATATATTATCAATAATAACTAAGTACTGCCTATTTTGTATTCATCTTATAATTCGATAGCATTTAAATAAAAATAAAAACTCGTTAAACGAAAAATAGTTACACAACTTACATAAAAACCGGTGTTTTTTTTATCCTAAAACTTAACTAGCAATTTACATATACATCTCTATTTGTCATCCATAGAATATGGTTAAAACATCAATGATTACGAATTTACCTAATTGTTTGCATATAGAGTTGAATTTCTAGAAATAGTTAATATATTATGTTAATTTTACCATTTTTATTATAAATGTAAATGTCATGACTGTTTGGATAATATGACTAAAATATAAACCATGTTCTTAAATAATATAATATTCCATCACTACTCCGTGAAAAATCTGAATAATTAAGATTTAAAATTAAAGTGAAACCTTTGTTAATGGACATCTCTCAATAGTTGACACATTTAAATTGCCCGGTAAAAATGTATGTACATAATAAGGGATTAAAACCTCTCAATAATGAAAATTCCCAATAGTGGATATGGACAGTAAAAACTGGTGTCAAAATTAAAAATTACCTCTCATAAATGAACGCAATATAGGATGTATACATTAAAAATATTTAAGTAATAAAAATAATATATTTATCTTTTATACATGTCGTTCATATTTTATCTTATCTTAATGGTTTTCCTATTTTTTCATCCAATACTGTAGAATACGTAATGGAATATGAAAATGATGCAAATTTGAGCATACTTTCAGAACTTGTACAGAGTACTCTTAAAATTGAAGACTATATTTATATAGATAACAATATCCTTACAGAAGACAATACATTAATAATATCAAATGTAGCCAATTGTAATGTAGACAATTTGAACAACCCGAAAAGGAAAAATATGAATCGATATACAATCCAACGTTTGAAGAAGTTTGGAAAACAATAAATAATTTAAAAACATATTTAAAAAAAAAAAGAAGGTAAGATCGGATTATCAACGGTAGCCAATTTGAAAATACACTGTGAAAAGCAGAAAAAATGTACACAAAAAAAGATAACAGATTTTTTTAATTATACATAAACATTTTAACATTTTTATACTCACTTTTTAATAAGTAAATTAAAATTAAAACTAATATAAATTATAAATAATTGTTTAATAAACAGATAATATATTACAGTTCAGTAAATAATAATACATTTTTTATAAATTAAAATAAATAATACCAATTTTAATTTGTAACTAATTCTCTATAGCGCTTCCCTATAGTGGACATTTTATAATTCCTTTCAAATGTCTACTATGTAGAAGTTTCCTCAAAAGTGGACAACTCCCTATAGTGGATATTTCTTAATTCCCCATGACTGTCCACTATATAGAGGTTTCACTGTATTAATTTGAATATATATATATATATATGACATTCAATACAAATTACTTCTATGGCTGGTACGATTTTTTTTTAAAAAATGCATGGTGAAGGGAGGAGGGTGTAATCTTTAAAATTGCTAACTTGATTTAAAAATGTTGAACTAATTTTCCTAGTGCAGACTGCCAATTGAAAGTCTAATATTTCTGCAATTTAAGAGTGTTTAGTTAGAGTAGTGACGCTTTTTTAATTATAGAAAGAACAGCTTATGAGGAACCTTGTATTATATTTCCAAACTTGTTTACACACAAATTAAAATTTTATCATGCATAAATTATAATAAGAAACTACAAAAAAAAAAAAAATATATTACGGAAATAGCAGAAATATTTTAAAATGTTTATCATGTATAGAAATTCTAATTTAAACATTTTATAAAAAATGTAATAATAACAAAAAAAAAAAAAAATAATTGCGTAAATTGTTTTTTGTTTTTATTATTTAATTTGAAAAACACTAGGAATGTTTTACTTTTGATTACTTTAAGTATTAACTAAATTTTATTTTCTTAGTCTTCAGAGTCAAAAATTAAATTAAATTAAATAAATGCACATATCATTATAAAAGCACTACTATTCATCGCTTTGCTCAGAATCTAAAATGTGTCGTTACTAACTTCATTTTATTTTCAAATAATGTTCGAGCAACACAAATGAAAATCCTATAGTACCATTACAAAAATTAATAAAAAATACTTGTTGAATAAGTGTCGTAATACGGATTAAACGATTCTATATTACTACGCATTAAATACTTTACACACGCCCCATATGCTCATCTGTCGCTACTTTCATTAGTACCAGAGATACTAAACATTGGATAGGTACACTCATAAAGCCGTTTTTATAGATTCGTTACGTTCTTGTAATGTCAACTTGAACATAAGTGCTGAATTCAAGTCTAGACAAAATAACATATTAATTGCCGCAATGAATTGATTACATTTTAGTCGAAACTCGTAAATTATAATTACCTATATTAGTTAGATATTATAAAAATCAGAAATATTATTGTATATATTTTTAGACCGTATAATATAAAGTATTATTATTTCTTTACTTGTTAAGATTATAAAATTTTATTATATATCTTAAAAGCTTTCGTCTACCAACTGTTCATTTTTCAAAATGGTAGTTTATGACAAATTCATTGAAATAAGTTGAAGTTATGAATACATACTCTTGCGTAACACAGTTTTGACTTTTCAAAAATAAAAAACGTAGCAAGTTGCAACCCTCATATTTTATATATTATAATACATTTTATACATCGTATCATTTCGAGAGTTTTTGCCTTCAAACCTATTCATCATAGTACCACATTACTCTGAGTTAGGCATTGTATTTTCTATGCCTATGGATCCATTGAATTTATTACAGATATTTAAATATTTAGTATTATAACTTGACAACAATTAAATTATAGTATCTATACCTAATTCGTAACTAATGTGTAGATATTGTCAAATTATGGTTTTCTAGCTTGCCTAACATAAAACAATTATCTATGACTAATAGGAAATAACTAGAGAGACATATAAGCATCAATTCGAATAAAATAAATAACTGACTATGATGTTTTAATCATCATTAAATAAATTATGTTATACCTAATTATTGTTATCATATAACCAATATGTCATACATAATATGTGTATTAAAAATAGAAACTTTAACTTAATGTGCAATTAATAACAATTCGTGTAGATAAAAGCTGAAAACTTATTTCTCTCATTGCCTACAAATAACTTTAGAATTTTTCAATGCTTAACTAATCTAATGTTATCTTTTATAAATTAAAAATAGTTATCATTGAATTAAACGTTGATTTTACATTAGAATTAAGCATTTATTAACATTATTTCCAATCGAATGTTTTTGGACAAAAATGACACCAATGGGTATATTTTAAATTTGAGTTTTTCCAATACAAAAGTCGTTTACGTACAAAATAGATACTAAATAGTAAATAAACAAATAATTCCATATCATTTCAACTTTAAAAAGTTCACAAAATCAATCGTGAGGTCGTACTTTGATCATATCAAAATAATTTTCATAAAACTATTCATATTATATTCTAATTTTTGAATTCCGGATCACATACATAATCTACACCAGAATCGGTTTTATTTAAGTACAACTTATGATTAGTATAGTAAAGACTACACGGATCACTGTATAAACTCCTGAAAGTATGACTTTTAAATGTATCATAAAATTATATGTACAAATTATTTATTTTTAAAAATACAATTTTACAAATTATAAAGTCACTTAATATTATTGGAAATTATTTACTGCAACAAATAGTTGTAGATTGAAATATATTATATTTTGTTTAAATCTGCACAACATTGTTGATCATTTTAATCTGTTCCACGGCAATTATTATAATCTAATTATTATTATTATTATTTTTTTTTAATTAAATATATTATATCCTCGGTAATAAAAACGATGATTAAAAACTATGCCATTACGCAATATGCCTCAATATAAGACCTGTTAGCAATTTAGCATGATGCATAATATCCATAAAATATTGTCGGTAGGTATGTAAAACGTTTACTTAGAAACTTTTAATATAGTTGCATGCTAACTAAAACCAATTTACTAAAATCGCATTTACAGAGTGCGAATAAACGCTTCCGGGTTTTCGATTAACATCACGCATATAATCGTACATTATAACACAATCAGAAATTCAAGTAAAAACGGTTTCGTTTTTCTGAAAAAAAAAAAAAAAAAAAAGACATGGCGATAAAAATATAATATTATATGATATAGGTGAAAAATATTAAACGTCAGCTTTTCTCGACCCGGGGCCCAAGACGAGGGGTCGCATCGGTCAGAAATTTATTAAACGCATTAAACGCAAATACACACTGGAAATGTTCTCGTTTATTAGTTATTTGTTTCGTTAACGGTTAATGATGTAATATTATATTTTATAACTGGTAAAATAGATAAAAGCTATTTTTATTTTAAATCGTAGGCGTGGAGGTCGTGAAGTGACTGACTTTATTTTTTCAAACTATTTTGGGGGTCGCGACATTAAAAAGGTCGAGAAACGCTGTTACACGTTATTATTGTGGTGTCTTGTAAAACGATATATAATTCTGGCTTAACGATGTTAAATCGAATTTATTGACGGATCACGTCGGCCATTATCCTCCGAACCCAATTCTTCAACATTGACACTCGTGTGATAGCGTCCATCGACTGCCTCCGGTGATCGGTAAAGGTCGACAGCGTACGACGAGACAGGGTGGATGGCTTTATTGAACAATTGTAACAGTATTGGTAATTCGCATATCGATCCGATGATTATCGATATGGGCGATCTCAATAATAATAATTATTATTATTATTATCATCATCATCATTATCATTATTCGTACAAAATTATGCAATAATATAATAACATGTACAATAATTATTAATGGCGATTAATTTTTTTTTTTTTTTTTTTGGTTTAACTCGAGTCACCGCGTCGGCGGCCGCCTAACCTAGCCCGTTCGTCAAATGAAAACGACATGCTTAGATTACCTAATAGTGTAACCGGAACGTGACCTTCCGCCCGTGCAATTTAAAAATTCCTTCCTATTACTCCGCCGCCGCGTCGCCCTCTCGCCGGTCAATTGATGATGACCCGCGCGCCAGAATTACATCCATCCTGCCCGTCTCCTCGCCAGTACCGTCCTCCGCTCCTCTTCGCCTCGCCGTGCAGTTCATGCTTCTGCTCCTCTCCGCCCGCCCGACCACTCCCCTCGCCGCCAGTCCATCGACCGCGTTATACTCCTCCGCCGCCGTTTTCATTTTATTAATGGAACGTACTTGCGTCGCTGTACGTTATTAATGACGGTTGCGTGATGTCATCTCGTCATGTTGGTTTCCGCTTTGTACTGTATACACTACGCGGCGCGCGCACACACGCAAAATATTATATGCACGCGTGTGTGTGTGTGTGTGTATAGGAGAATAGTTAATGGAATAGAAGTTTTTCACTTCCCCGTCGGCTACCATGTCGATATTGTATAAAATTGTTCGCCACCGCAATTTAGTAGTAGTTTCCGAGTGTTTATTAGTTGTTTTCGGATTATCGGAAACCGTGTCTAAGCGAACAACTGAAATATTGTGTCCGGAGCTTTTTTTTATTTTCGTTCTCTCATGTTTTATTCGTTTGATTTAATTCTCCAAAACAATGATGACTGAGCTTTGAGTCGAGCAGACTATGATTTTTTTTTTTTTTTTATAACGAATTACTATTTTAGTCCCATTATTTTTATTCCAATAAAAAGCAATCTTGAATTATAATACATTATTTAATGGCGCCTACCTTATTTTCTTATTATTGCCACTTAATATGTCGTTATGATTTGTATTTTTCGAGCAAATGTTTATAAGATACCTAATATATCAACAGATTATACTAAATACACAGGCTTACGATTTTGTTTTTTTTTTTACGTCACTTACTATGTAAAGAATTACAGATACAATTTTGACGGCATTTATGACACGTTATTTGAATATTTAACAGAGTTTTAAAGTATTGTGATGGTGATTTTTATGTTTTCGCGTTTAGAATAACAATTTATGAAGAAAAAAAAACCGAAAAGAGATTTTGTAGAAATTATTTATTCCTAAAAAAGTAATCCGAGTAAAAGTAGAAAAATAATCTTAAAAAAAGTTTATACAAATATGTATTTGAATATTGGCTTTATACTCAACTTTCTTTCCACTATAAATATATAAAGAAAAATCTACATAAATTAAGACTGACACCTTTCACAAATGAATAGAAATGTATCGTTTTTTTTTATTCGATAAAAAGAAAATAAAAACCTTGATTTTATTATTTATTAAGTAAATTCTACCTACCTCAATCAAATTAGATCAAAAATCGTCCTCAATATCGAAGATTTAATAAAATGTTTTGCACAAAAACTTAAAAAAACACAATTATAAAACAAACACCGCTTCGCTGAGATCTAAAAAGTCAATTTTATATACAAATATATATAGTTAAATTGTAATTTACTTATGAGTTAATGTTTAAAATCTTTTGAAAAAAATGTGTCAAGACACGATAATTAAAAGTTAAATCAACTTAAATAATTTGTTTAATAAAATTATGTGTTTTCTTATTTAGATTATAAAACAAAAAAATTTAATTTTCATAATTTTTTTAATCATACTATAAGTATACATATAATAATTCAACAAAATTTATTTTTAAATTAATTTAGATTTAATACATTTTACTTTATAAAATATAATACACAAATATCAGAGAGTACCTTTATAACATTATAATATTATGTATCTACTCGTTCGGAAAAATAAAAAAAAATGTCATTATGTATATTTTCTGTTAAACCAAATTCAAATTATTTCACAATTTAACAAACAACTTGTTTCAGATGTTCAATTGTTCAATAATCACTCACCTTAATGGTGTTAAAATATCGATTTATTACATTGATATTAACCATACTAAATATGCAATAGGTGAATAGGGTTTTTTAAGTTGTTTTGTTTTAATACTAAAGTCCGTTGTCGCGTTAGTATTTGCATATTATTTAAGTTTGTAAATAATAATAATTATATTTTATAAATTTAAAGGATTTGATTTTATTAACATTTAAAAAATCTATAGTAATAAATATTTATTTATTTTTTTTTTTTTATTTACAGGCTTCAACTACTATGGTTATTAGCCGACATATTTTTTTTTTTAGGTAGAGAGGTAAAAATACAATATTTGTTTAAGAATACAAAAAGAATATTTAGGTATATTTACAATTAGGTATGAGCTTAAAACTATATTTTATTGATGAGGTTGTCCTTGGTGATAAATTGGATGATTTTGAGAGTGGATTCTACGTTGAGGGCTTCTTTGATGTTGAGTGGAAGATTGAGAAGTGTACGGGTTGGCTCGTGTATTGGGTATTCTTCAAAAATATGTC
>JACXSJ010002114.1:15606-56510 GCA_014851325.1 Pentalonia nigronervosa | reverse complement strand
TTTATTTATATTTTTTTTATATAACACTAGGTAACTACTTTTAATTATATTTTTTTTATATACAAATATTTTTGATTTTAATACTTTTTTTATGTGTGTACACTTATATAATACATTATAATTAATAATATATTTTAATATACCATTATACTAATATAAATGTTTTTATAAAAATATGTACTGATGTAAAAAAATATTGCCCCCCCCCAAAACAAAATCCTAGATCCGCCACTGGGTGCTGTCACCCGTCAGCACATCACCCTGAATTCAAAATGTTTAACTACGAATAATCTAAAAAATTATATTATTTAATGTATGTATGTAATGATTTCTTGCAAAAAATCGCAATTTATTATACCTAAATGTTTTCACCAAATTATTAATAGTTTTTTGTAATCTGTGTGCTAGCCCAACGGACCTTTATTGTCTGTGTTTACGCCGTGCCTATATTATATAAGATTGACATATATATAATATGTATTATTATAATATCATAGACCATAGTATATATACAATAAAGTATTTAGTGTGGTACGCATATCGGAAGGGGTGGGGGGAGGATGTGTAGACTTCGGATGGTAATATTTTAGGAGCGAAAAATGTTGAGTGCTTTAGTTTATTTAGATAGACATAAGATTCAGTAAAAAGAACGAAAAACATTATTTTAATAATTACTATAAATATATAATTTGTGTATAATAATAGTAATTATTAATTAATTACATGGTTGTAATATATGTAATAAGATTTAAAATATGAAAATTAAATCAATAAGGTTCCTATTATAAGTTTTTCCTATAGCCATTTCAAAATATTAATAATTTGAAATACCTACATGGTCGCAGTTTTTTTAAGCGTTTTAAGTTATAATTTTGAAAAAAAATAACGATTTTCCTCAAACGTATTATAATTATTTTGTGCCAATTTAAGACATATTAATCTAAGAGACTTGAAACTTTCCACCATTATTTAACCTTTAACCTATCATTGTCTTCATGTACAATGGCATTTTCAAATAGTCTATATAAATTCATATATACCTATGTGGACTATTTTTATCAAGTGCGTATTTCCGATAATTCACAGAAGACTTGCGATTTTCACTGCTGCTTTCACTGTATGAATATTATTATTTTATAGTTTTGGTATGCAATCAACTCACACACTGAATTACAAATTTAATGGCTCTATAGTATACAACACCACACCACTGCCGACTCTTAACGTCGACAACCGAACTCCTCCTACCTTTTAGTATAACATATATATATATATATATATATATATATATATATATATATATATATATATATATATATATATATATATATACACACAATATGTATCCCACTTCATGTGTGCTCACGATAGATATCTACCCGCTGATAACGTTTTCAGTGTTCCCTAAAGCCTCACGATGCATCCAAAACGATATTTTTAAACGTTCAATAGTTCAACCTTCGGCATAATAAATGTTTTACGTGAACATAAAATATGCTCTTATTCTTTTCGTGATTTTATAACCGTGAAATTGAGTGGCTTTCACAGTACCGATAGAGAACGCCGAAACTAGTCTTAAAAAGTTAAAACTATGTTAAACACACATAACATTTGAACAATTAGTCGGCTTTAACTTTTGCGCGGCGAACTCTTTCGGAAAATATCAATCGTCGAGTAATACGTGCAATCGTTAGTTATGAATTGTATACTTAATACAATACACAGACGCATCACATTATATACTACCGCAGTTAATTTTATAATTATTTATCACATTTATCAAATTTTACTGATTCTCAACAATCTTAATACTAATAATAATCACTTATAATACGTGGCTATACATTCTTCAATTATATAAACACTTTTATATACATATTATAATTATATATTTACCCATGTTCCTTATCATTCGAACTCATCTTCAAACTCAATCGAGACATACCAGACATACGACAAGATCAGAATTTAATATTCCGAAATTATTAGTCGGCAACCGACCGCGAATCTTTGTTTTTCAAGGAGTAAGTAATATAAAAAACCCCCGATTGCGCCTTTTTGGTTCCCACTCCAAAATTACCTCCTATATATCTAATGGTACTGGCTTCCCTGTAAAATAACATATTCTTTGATGGAATTTTTACTACAATTAAAAATAGTTAAATATTTTGACAATATCGCTGCGTACCATTGTAACTATCGTAATCATAGTTTGATTGTATTCAAGTATCGATAAAACGATTTGTTGAAAAATATTCTATCCGTGGACGAAAAATTATATTATATTTCAGTCATTATTTAGTAAGTACCTATTTTTTCATAATGTACCATAGTAGATTTAAGAAAAAAAGCCATAGATAATTATTACTATCATTAACTAAAGTATATTTTATAATATTATTAGTTATAGTTATTAATTTATCTAAAATATGAGGTTTATATTTTTGTTTTTTTTCCAATTTTATGATGTCCCTCTATAAAATGATGATTTCCTTTCTCCCTGCCAATGTAGTCTGCCTACAGCTCTGAGTACCGGATGTTGCAGATATCAATGCGAATTTTACATGGCAGTAATTCAACAATATCGGGCAATTTATTAATGTTTATATTATAATAGTCATTATTGGGCATAGGCACGTAATAAAGTGTAATTATATATTGTTTGACAAAATTTTACTATTTGTCTGAGATGACCGGCGTTCAAGTTAAAGTCTAGCCGTACTGTAGCCATTATATGACTAGACGTTTTAATAAAATCTTAAATACACCGATACTATAAACAAAATAAATAATAACAATTATTAAGGCGTAACAGACGCGACTGAGTTCTGTAATAAATCTGTAACATTACAAAGATTTAAAAGGCGCCAAGATAAATACGTTGTAAAAGTTTGTTATCGAATTAAAAAGCGACAGTGATACCTTAGAGTTTGGAAATACCTGATAGTAGCATAGCAAATACCATCAACCAAACGATAAACATAAAGCTCTGGACAAACTACAGCGATTTAAATATATATATATATATATCATGTGACATTTTTTTTTAAATATTTAAAGCATTTTATAATTTAAAATAACTTTTATTTAATTTTAAATTATTATGATTATTTTTAACAAGGCTTAATTAACATAAAATATCTACTGCTGAATTTTTTCACAATGTTCTTCTATTAAAATATTTCATTTATTTTTGCACTTATCTTTTTATACATACAAATATAACGGCTTTAAGCGGTTACCTTCAACTTTCAAGTTCCAATTAGAATTTAATAACATCTGAAGGCATTTTATTAAATGAGGTCAGACTTTTACTTAAAATATAACATGATAAAATTGTAATTTTTTAATAATTGTATTCAATTGTACGTACTAAATCATTTAATACGAGTAATAGCTTGTCTGATACGTTTAAAAGACTGCGACATGTTGGAAAATTATGTATTTTACCTATACATAATCATATTATTATTAATTATTATACATTTTCGAAAATGGCACGCTCAACGAAAACTACAACCGTAGGATATACCTACTCAGAGTTGGACAGTAACTTAAACACGTATTTTAGATACAATTGTATCTTGAATCTTGAATCCTGATATCGTTATAAGAAGTATTGAGTATTTTGTATTGCAATACATTTTTATTCATTGTATCGAACATTTCATAATATGTCATCGAAAGGTATTCGATAAATTAAAGGGATACATTGAAACACTAATTTTTTAACGACAAGAATTATACTCAAGTTTAGTTACGTAACGGCCCTATAGTCACCTTACTTTAGTGGTATAGTCAATATAAGATAGATTAAATACCTCTGTATTTAATCGAAAAATATAACAACTATTTTCACTCGGCTAGTCATAACTCACAAGTGATTTCCTGTAGATTGTAGCCTACAACTTGTAGGAAATTCAACCCATTACCCATTTATAGTTATATCTGTGACGCACGTACATTGAACGGGACTTAACGTTACTGTACCTATATTAGATATCTGTAATCAGTAGGTACACATTATATAGTCTACCGTTCGCGTGACAAATGACGGCAATAAAGTGTAACTAATCAAATATTATAATATCTAAAATCATATTGGTGTATACATTGCCTATTTATTTCTATATTGTGGTCAAAAGTTCACATTATACATTATAATTAAACATAACATACCAAACTTATTTTTATTAATATAAATATATAATTTAATACCTTGTAATTATAATAGTAGTATTTTAATAATATTATAAAAGTTATATAATTATAATACTAAAACTAGTTAGTATAATATCCAATTTAGTTATTGATTGTAATTAATGATTATCTGAAAAATTATGCACCTAAATAATAATTATTAATAATAGTATTGTAGAATATTATTATTACTAAATATTAAGCTCTTAACTACTGTAGTCTATATTGACCATTTAAATAAAATATGTATAAATATAATTTTTAAAAAACCCGTGGCTAATTACATATATTTAAATGTATTGATTATTGAATATCGAGTATCTAAATACTAAATATGTAAATATCGAATATCTAATATCACAATACTTCACGGGTAAGTATCCAGTACCTATCTAATATTGTGATACAACAAAAACTAGTATCTAATATCTAGTGTCACGATATTGATTTTTAATTATCATGTGCTTGCTCATCACTGTACTTACCATATTATAACTATATATACAGCAAGTGCGAATTTTCGTCAAGGGTTTTTCTTCCATTTAAATATAAAATTATTTGGTTTTTAAAGCATACCGATATATAACAAATGAAACGTGTATTATATATAATACAATTTTGATGATTTTTTTTTGACCCAATCAAAAAAAGTTACATCTAATTACATCAGTTGTTTCTTAAATTTCAAATTTCGAATGTCTATAAATAACTCAAAAAGAATCAAAACATTTTAAAAATGATATCTATGAAAGAAAATGATAAAACAAACAATCGGTGAAAATTTCAAGTATTTATTGTTATTTGCTTTTGAATTAGATAGGCACAATGAACAATTAAAAATCGATTGAATAGAAATAGTTCAATTACGAGTGATAATCGAATGTCGAAAAAATTTGAACTTCAAACGCTAATAAAAAATTAATGTACATTATGTTTAATTTTTTTTTTGTTATAGGTAGAGAAACTTATGAACTTATGAGAACCTTGTATTAAACTTTCAAACTTTTTGACCAAATGAAGACATTTTTATTGACATTTGAAAAAGAAAAACTAAAATGCTAAAAATATCTTAAAGAGTACAAAAAGCTTCAAACAATTTTAGAAAATTTTAAGTATCTGCGGTTGTTGGATTTTGAGTTACATTAAAAAAACAATATTGATATTGTTAAAAACTGGCTTTAAGTAAAATTTTCCGTTATTCCGGTTAGAAAAGTGCTGAGAATTTTCAATTTTAATCTGTTAAAAGTACCAACTAAATTCAATTTATTATTTGAAACCCTCTTCAAAGTTGAAAATCAAAAATTTTTTCTTTTACTTTTGTGTAAACAAACATAAAAAACCATCATTCTAAAATAATATTATTTATTGTGTTCTAGTGTGAAACGTGGTTATGATAAATAATTACAAAATTGATAATATTAAAAGAAGTTTAATATAATAAGCACAATTTATTTGAATAAAATAGACAATAGTAATTCAGGTGAGGAATAATTTTAAAAAAAATAATCTTTTTCATACCAATATTCTCCCAAAACTGCCTAAAACTAAATATACTTATAATTACGCTTATTGTTTTATTCATACCAATCTCCCTGATACGTTCATGTAAAATATGGTAAAATCTTGGTCAAGATGGTATTGCAGAGACCTAACTGAGGCCAGTAGTCAGCAGGCCACGTCTTGTTTCGCCCATTAAGACATAAGTTAATAAAAACTGAGCAATTATTTTAACAGTTAACGATTTACACTCATTATCTTAACGAATAATTAACGTTAGAGTTTTTTTATTTTTAAACATATTTTAAAGCCATAAAAAAACAACATTTTTGAGAAAAAAATATTAAATGTTTTCTCTTTCTTATCATTTTGTTTCTTATCGTTTTTAAATTTTAATTTTTTTAAATTGCAACATGATGCATTATTTTATTATTTACTATTTTTTATATCACCATAATTTGTTCAGTATTTTAGCTTTTTAAATTACATAATTTCTGAGAGTTTATATATAATATGAAAATTGAATTTCAATCGATTAGTTAGTTTGTTATTGCATAGTGGAGTATCCTTATAATATATATAGAAATCACAATAATATAAAATACATGATACTCGTTGAGGTCGGAGACTGGCGCACTGACCGCATAAGCGATATGCGCACACCATATTGACCACCGCAACTCCGGCAAGTCGGCACCTACATATCGAAAAAACTATAACTATATAAGTAAAAAGTATGTGTATTATAATTCATAATAACATATTATGCAATTATGTAGGTCATCGAAATTTACTGCAGGTATACAATGCGGTGTTGCACATGCAGATTTCAGAGTGCAAGGGTTATCATATATAGTTATTAGTTTATTGCTCGCTATAAATAGGTTAAACTGTATGCAGTGTACTGCTATTGGTGTGCGGAGGAGATGCATAGGTATATTAACAAATGCAGACATAAAGCCCTATAATGTATAGGCACAAACTACAATAGGTATTTACGTGTTATTATAATAATAATGTGCAGACCGTGTACTATATTATATTATTTTTTATTTCCGGAAATCCGGTCGAACTGTTCGATTATTTTATTATTGCTACCTAAATATGTGAGTGGGTATTATACATATTCTGTATAAAATTGTATTACATGAGTTATTATACACATGGTATAAAATTATTTTATACAGGCCGTATAAAAAAAAAAAATTATATTAGTTAATATTATTATAAAAATAATTTGATATCTAAGACTATAATTTACTGTGAATTGTAACTATAATAACTATATTATTTTTAACTATAACTATTGATAGTAACAATAGGTATATCAGGAATGGCACCATGACTTTAAATATTAATTTACTCTAAAATAATTTATATATTAATGTTATTTTTAAAATTATTTAAACATTCAGAAATTGGTCATTACCCACTCATTAAAGTGTCATAACTAGTTTTTAATTGTTTATAATTTAAGATAATGCATGAGAGGTTTACACCATTAAATACCGTATAAATTATGCATAATATAATACAAAAATAAGATACTGTATTTTAACAATTCTAAATGCTAAACCCATGTATAATATAGAAGCTGATCAATACTGTTAATATATTTTACACTTTAATTTTGTCTTTGTAAATACATTCATATACAATCTCAAAAGACACAGTCATGCATATAAATATTATATATATATATATTTTTAAATAATCTTCGTTAACAGCAATTACGTACTTAAACATCACTTTTAGAAAAAAATTATATTTTTACTATATTTCATCTTTAGGATTTTTTTAAGTTTTTACTCTTTTGAATGACAACTTACTTTTTTAATTTCATATTCTAAAGTAGAATATTATTTGAAGTATTTCCATTTGTAAAAATCAAATTTAGGACAAGTAGTTTATTAGTTAAAAGTATTTAAAGTTTAGTCGAGCAGAGTAGTGAACCAACATATTGCAGGGTACGGGAACACCTGAGTGTACTCCACTTCACTCATCTAAACTTAAAATACTTCTAACTCATAAACTACTCGTAAAAAATTTGATTATTTTACACAGAACTCCAAAAATTATTCTGTTAAATGAAGATGCGAGGAGCTGAGGAATAGGATCCAAAGATTTTTGAAGTATAAATACTCACTTCAGTATTACTCAGTAATCAATATTAGACTATAATTAAAATATTACTTAAATTAGCAGAGTATATACAACGGCCTTATTATATTTACATAAATACACACCTCAAAACTAAAGCACGATTAGTATTTCTGTGGGAAAAGTCGAAAAACACGTCGGTTTATATAGTCCTATAGTAGGTATACTATAATATGTTATGACATTCATTGCAATTATTATTCAGATGGGAAAAGTCGAAAAACACGTCGGTTTATATAGTCCTATAGTAGGTATACTATAATATGTTATGACATTCATTGCAATTATTATTCAGATGTTACATATAATTTTACACAATCGATCAACTACGTAAATATATTTTTGTCTCTAATAAGAACAGATGTCGTGGGGTGCAGCGATAACCTAAAATACAAATTTTAGATATATACTGAATTTATAGACCTACTTTTTTTAAATAAGAATCATCCTTTTTCTTATTAATTCTTAAGCTATCAATATTTTTTAATTTATAAAAATTGTCTGAGTATAATAAATACTTTAGTCTAGATTCAATATTAAATATATTTAATATTTTTGTAAAACCGTTTTTTAGAACTATTATTCTTATCATAAACATTTTAATAACTCAGAAACTACTCGTTCACATTGTTATTTTGATTGAACAAAATTTTCAAAAAATCAGATGATTTAGCAATTTACAGTAAAAAAGGTTAATTCTTATTTGAAAAAAAGAAGTCTGTATCACCACAGGATAATCATTAGATAGTATAAACAATCTAAATAATTGAAAATATAGTCCTTAAGTATAGATACTAAAAATATTCCACAATTCAGAATTTGATAAATTTATTAGTTAATGAAAAAATGAGGGTGAGCATGCTTCTCGTTGAATCATCTTGTATATTGTAAACGCATACCACAATATAAAACTGCGACTGAATATTGTAATAATATATTACGGGACGGCTGTTCCTCAGTTATACGTTTGGTTGTGAATTCGCTGAAGTTACACATTATTATTAAATTATATTTTTATCTCAGCACAAATATTAAGATATAATAACGCATACCTACACATTTTATGCACAGACTTTTTTAATGTTGACGAGATAACCGATTTGAAAAAAAAAATCATCAATTCAATATTCGTTTCAACTTCGTATGAGTGTGCTTATGTTTATTTATTTTTAACCGCCAGACGTCGTCATTGGCGTTGTAGGAATGTTTAATTTTAGTTGATTATGAAGGTGTCAAAATCATTACACGCACAATAAATTATGTGTGTAAATATATTGTACAGGCCAACGACGGCGGTGTTTCAAAAATTTTAAAAGCCCCTGAGGGTCGAAGCACAAGTGCAGGTGGCCGTTCACGCATTGTTATTATTGCTTATTAAACCTCATCACAGTGCGCGAAACTATATTAGACATTTTGTGTTTTTACTTTTTAGAATTGACCGAATGAGTGCCGTTGTTCGAATTATTATTATCCATGATGTCCGCGTGATAGATACTATAATATACAACTTACAAAAACCTATACAGTGGACAGCGGTGTCATCAGTTTACCAGGGACAAATGGGCAGTTAAGCTTTAAAGGATATTTCGAAACTCTATTTAATAATGGATATATATATATATATATATTAACGTGACACGGATCATTTCAGATTTTAGTGTCAGTGACAATAAATTATAGTATTTTTCTATAGTGTAGTAATTATTTAGATACTATAGTTAGCATTGAATCATATTGTATATTTATAATTATAAATCTAAGAAATCTCCATATTAATAAAATGTAAAAACATACAATATTATATACACATTAAAATATATTTACTTTGTATACTAATGAATAAAAACTGTGTAGATACCTTCTACATAAACAAAAAATATATTTAAAAAATCACACATGGATCAGTGATTAATTTTTGTTATACCTACAGTTTTTTTTTTAAATAATCATATACTACCTCCAATTTGTTATCTTCAGATAGTGTATACCTAAATGCTAATCTATTGATTTTTGTACATGGAAGAAACGTCCTACTCTTAATGGAAGGGGGAGTATGGAAGGTGGAAATGCATTTATTTATTTAATATTATTTGTCAAAAAAGAATACTGGGCTCCACTAAGTCTCTCGTGTGGAAGCCCAGGATAATATGTTTGTATAGATTTTATCTATATAATCTATATATGATACATTACGGGTGAAAAAAAACTAGCTGCTTAAATAAGAATAGGATGGAAAAAAAAACATAGTGGGATTATGAATAATCCTCCAGCCCCCTCCCCCTACCCAAGAGGACTTCTGTGACGCAGACGATATCCTCTGTTTAGCCGAATGCAATTTCGAGCGACTACTTGCATAATATATATTACATATAACATCGCTACGTCGAGGATATTGCGTTTGTACATAATACTGTACATTGTACACCCAACGAAACGTGCTGCGGTAGGCCGGAACGACAGTCACGACAAACATTCTCCGCACGTCAGCAGATTCAATATCTGTGCACTGGTTGTGCGGCGATGACCGGACGTCCGGTTGACCCTGCGACCACGTTGGCAGGTAGGTATATAATATAACATTAAATTAGGGCTGCGAACGAGTAGGCGAAACGTATGCATCGACCGCAAATGTCTAACTCGCGATTTATTTATTACTCTCGTTTAATGATTCGCAGTCGAAACGTACGCGAAATCGAAAAACGATTTATTAATATATTTTGGTGTAATGTATATACACCGTTCGATTCCTTGACATCGTCTCTCCCCATTTCGACGACACGAAAATCGTTTAAGTCCTGCGAGGTAAAAAAAAATAAATACGTCATCACAACATTGTTCTTAAGCGTGTATAAACAAAAAAATATAAAATTGATGGGATGAGGTAGGGTCGTGGTATTTTTTGGGGAAGAGAGATAAATGGTTTTTGTTTTTATTGAAGAGAGGTAGACGATATGGGGCTTTTCATGGTTACATGCCTATACAACAATGAAAATATAATGCCATAATGGCATTATTCTATATTCTGTGATAATGGTTCTTAAAAGCTCGACGTTAAATTATCGTGTAATAAGTATATAAGACTCTAAAATTTATGTATTTGTATATTTTTTGTGTGCTGGCAGATTTATTACTAATAAATTAGAAATCATTTTTAAGACATTACGAAAAATTATAAACATTTTACATATGTGGTGATCTTTATGTTTCTAAACCCATGTTTAGAACACCTTATATCCCCGTTGTGTCCGTCCGTTAGTTACCTGTACATGGTTACGAAGGTAACAAATCAATCATTGTTATATATTATTTATTATTAAAAAAAAATTAACAAAATATGAGTTTTTAATATGGATTATTACTAGCCAATATTAAAATATCGGTTAAATATTAAGACATTTCATTTATTAAAGTTTCTATTTATAAGCATATTCAAGTCACCAAATTATTTATAAATTGTACATATATGGTAATGGTATCATAGTTTATTAAATACTTGCTAAATACGTTTAGAAACCGCGGGAATTTAGCACGCTTGCAGAGTCGGCTTTCCTAACTTATTTTTTAATAGCATATTTCTTAATATTTAATAGTTTTTTGGATCATATTCGATAATTAATGTCGATACAATTTAAAAATGCATAAATTAAAATATATTATATAAAACATTAATTTTGAGAGTTCTCTCTTTCTAATATACCATGTTGTCAAATACTCAGTTGATATAACAAAACATCATTTTTAATATTTTTTTATTTGTTTATTTTTATTTGCTTTACAAATATGTTATAATTTAATGGAAAAATTAGAAAAGGAATAATTTTATTTAGGGAACGTTTTTAGTTAATTTAAAAATTTACTAATATAATTGCTAATAATAATAATCATTTTTTACTTTTAAGAGTATAACTATAAAGGTAGGTACATCAAATTCATCTAACTAACCTAATAATAATATTAACTCTGTAAAAAGAACATATTTTTTAATCACATTTGATTTTTTTTTTTTTTAAGCGCTTATGTACCTATGTCCTATATTTAGTAATTTATAAGAGCATTGATTATCGGAGTCCAAGCGATAGGCATTGGATGCCCTATAATGTCCCATCCATCGTTTTATTATCATTTATGTTCCGTTTATTCCCACATCGGTGATCCGTGGACTGAACTGCCGTGCCGGGAGGTGGTAGAAGACTATTACTTTAGGTTTATTTCACTTGCATTCCGCGTGTCTTAATTATATCAGCCATATATATATTATATATATTTACTTTAATACTTGTGCGTGGTTCACAGATGTTACCACCGACGAATATCGTTTTACTGTACCCCCGACCGCACTCCACGTATAATACATATATTTCTTACGACAACAATTTACGTCGTATATTGTAATTTATAACATGCACACTTATATACGGTGTATGCGGTACAGCGATACCATACGCAGTGCACTATACTGTCTATACTTGTAAGTTATAGCTGCCATTGTAATATTATCATCGTCGTGTACTCCACGGATTTCTTTGTGCATAAAAAATAGGCATGCCGTCACGGTGTCACGCTCCTGGAACTCCTTGGTAAGTAGCGGAAGTCTATTTACACACATTTAACCGCGTTTGGTTTCGGGAAATCACGGTTTACCCGTAGTCCGCCATAAGTATCATAATATTCGTATAGTGGACATGGCCAATGATGAAATAATAATGAAATTGTCGAAACGGTTATAATTATTTGATTGTTGTTTACGAGGAAAACTATAACCACCTCCTCTGATAAGTAGCAAATTGAATCTAGTTCATAGTTGTTACTTAAGAAAAATCTTAAAAATTTATGAGTTCCTACAATTTAATTTAAAGTCATTTAATGTTCAAAATATTTTGATAAAATTAGATACTAAACAAAGAATAACGGTTTTAATTATTTTGTTGTAATTCAAAAATATTATTTGTGGATACTTGAAACTTATACAGATATTATTATGGAAACGTGGCAATCTATTATGTAGTGTTATAGAGAATAAACTATAAAGTGCTCACTAGTTAGTACCTCTATGTATTGGCCACAATATTCTATAATATATTTATGGGCTACTGCTACCATGGATTCGATAAACCTCTAATGTGTGCCACTAGCGCTGTCATTGCTGTACAACTCTCAATTTTTTTTTAAATAATAACTAAATATTTTATTTAAAATACACCTTACTATTCCTCTTTATTGCACACTAACTGCAGTTGTTCAGAAATATTACCATAGTTTCAATCGGGACACAATTTAACGCCACCGTGGCAACACCGCCAGCATAATAGAATTTTACCACCACCGCTGTAATAAGTGATGACCTTAAACCAAGGAAAATCATAGCCCCGAAGGGTAGAATATCCTATATGACTGAATGTATGATTTACCTTTTTCAGCGGCCGTGCAAATCAATGCTAATTATATGTTAAATATTGGTTTAGAAAATATTGGAAAGTTCTATTGTGTTTTGTGCCGGGTATGACAGGGGACACGTGCGAATTAGGAGAACAGTTTTAGCTAACAAATATATTACGATCGTTTCGGGACAGGCCGTAATAAATACATGTTTAATATTTACCAAACAAAAATGTATTTAAATGTAGGAAGACTTGCCTATAAGTCTAGAAATTTGTCGATTCAGTTTAATCAATTCGCGATCCAAATTTTCTTACACAGATCAAGTTAGAAATGTGTGGATGGATCAGATTGCCCTTTTTTTTATAAACTATTATTTCCTATAATAATTGACAACGTAACAAATTATAAAAAAGGGGAAAAATCAGTTTTGTGGTGGGGACAAACTGTGATCGGTATATTTCTCCACTACCTTGTTATTGTAATCGAAAAATGTAAACCGGTGTGTATGATTTCTTAAAATTAAACCGATTTACTTTTTAAGAGAAATCAACACCGGTTTGTGCTGGTGAATTTCCTGTATCAAGACGAACGTTTATTGAATAGTTTACACAAAAGAACGCTAAAGGTTCTTTGAACCGATCTAACCTAATTAACCGACGAGTTGACTCCACAACAATATTGTACAATTGTTTAAGTATAACTCTTTACAATTCGTGGAAACGAATTAAAACGGATTATCATCATACGTCTTATGTTTTTCGAATTTCGAACATTTGTGATAATAATAATAATATTTTAAATTATTTGCGCACAACAATATTATCTACCTACCTATATGTCTGTATATTGTTATGCGACCTATATAGACGGGTATATCAGCAAATAAAATAAACATAAATAATATCATACAACACCGGCAGCTCATGAAAATATTAACAAGCGTGTTAATACGGCGTGTGGAGCAGATATTTTAAAAATTCCCAAATGAAAAAAAAAAATGTTCTTAAAACTATTGACTTCAAACACGATTGATTATGAAGGACTTAAATTTCTGTACTATAAATGTGATGACAAAACACGATATCATCATAGTATTAAGAGATGTGCGATATTATATAGAATATTGTTCTAATTAGAAATACAATATTATTGGAATTACATTGATTTTCCTTCGATGAAATTTTGTAGTTAAGTATATTTTTGATCGGCAAATTAATATTTACTTCTGAGACAATATTTTTTCAGCATCATTTTATCATAACATATTTTTTTGACTCCTCTCAATATCTTATATTTTTATTTAGACAGGTCAGCTGAAAAAAATTGGTAAAATCAAAAACAAACTGGCTAAATAAATTTATTAAAGCTAAATAGTTTTCGTCTCACTCGTGTTGGAACAGGAATATCCGGCGTCATAGTTGTTGTGTTATAAAATTAAATTTTTTTTGTTTTAAATTACGATAGATAATTACCGACAATGAAAAAAAAATACAAATAATTATAGGCAATTTAAAATTATATGAACAGTTAGTATTGTTCAAACGCGAAGAAAATATATTGAAATGAAAAATATGCGCATTAAATATTTATATTTTTCTTTCTTTCCCTTTTATCTCATATTACACAGTTAGAAATGAGGCTATGCCTATAACTTGCCTCACCCGGTGAGCCACCAATGAATTATAAAACATTCCAGACGTTTTTTTTAACAGTCAGTGGTATCTTTTTTTTCCTCACGTGTTCAATTAAAATACATAAGTATTAAATATATATATATATATATATATATATGCATATATAATACAACACGCCACATGTGCTCGACGTCGATTTTTTAAACACGTGAAAAATAAAACGTTGCATCACATTGGAAGATTTTACAGTATAAGTCCTTATTCCGCCTACTTCTCAAAAATGTCAAATCGTTTTATACGTCGTCTCAATTCCCTTTATCAAAGTATCGACATATTAAATATATTTTTATAATACGATTGTTGTGATCACGGTAGGTAAATAATATAGGTAGTTTAATTATTTAGAAGCATATTATTTTAAAACACATAAAACATAACTATTTTCACAACGAACACAAATTACGCAGTAGCTATAGTTACTAAAACAAATTTATAAAATAATTTTATACGTACCGATTGTGACGAAATAAAACGCCATGTCGTATCGGAATTATATTTTGTATTTTAATAAATTAATAACAAAGTCGTTGTCGTTGTCGTTTAGTTGTAATTTTGTCATTTTAATCTTTAATGGAAGCTGCGAACTTGTAAAATATTCTTTGTGATAATCGTCAAATGCTTCAAGTTAAGAACATAGTTTTCTATCGACAACTACAATAACAGACCGCAACATAATAATATTAAGGCAGTAATTACATTATACTCAAAATATTCAGTAGGTATGAGGTACCTATCACCTGTTCAGAACGGCATCTTAAAATACATACTATATGGTTAACGATATACATAGAACTCTGTAATCTTTTTTGTTGTTTTTTGTGTTCAAACAATTAAACATAATATAAGAGATAATGTGTGTACGACGCTGTTTGCTTTTTATTTGTTTTGTGCACGACGTTGATATAACTATTTAAGTACATATAAAGGAAAAAATAAATACTGATAACTGATAAGTGATAATGCACTTTTAAATGATTGCCATTCGTATAAACAAGAACACAATAATAGGTTAATAATAATTATAGGTTTGAAAAAACGTAGCACGTCCAACAATTTTGATTTTTAATTTTATTTTTCTTTGTTTTGTTATAACATATCGTCGGATTACAGTCGTATTATTGGCGTCTATAAGGGTTATATATACATTTTACGTGACTATACTTCCACTTATTTCCAAACATACTGTTCTACCGTTTAACTAACGCAGTTTTTAATATTTAGTCAAAATTTAAGTGCAATAAGTACGTATAGGTATAATTCTGTACAAAATGATTTTGAAACAACACAATTTTCATACTTTCAAATTTATATTATTAAATGGTGCCCCGGGTATACTCGTCCCAAAAATAAAAACTATGTTCGGATGTAGTTAAATATAGCCCAATCTGCCACACCTGTGCGCACGCCTCCGACGACGAGCCGCGATAATAAAAAAATAATAATACTCTACTCTAGCCAGCAATGTCCATAATATTCTGCTTGGGTTACCATATTTTATTTCACTTAAACCGGGACAATCATTTATCATATCATTTTTATGAGAAAAAACTTACCACTCTTTCACGGTCAACCACCAGTTTTAAGATTATATTTTTTCGTAACTGGAATACCATACCGGAATGAGTACCGAACCGAAAAAATTATCGGTAAGTGATAACAAAAAACATCGTGAGGGAACGGCAAAACAATGATCGTATTTGTCTTAATAATATTGTGGTCACTAAGCCGGGAATATAATTTTAAAACAAATTTCGTCAGCCAATCAAGTAATCAAATTGTTTTATCTATTATATTAAAACAATTTTGTTTTTCTACTAGAAATATTTAGTAAAATATAAAAATTAAATACAAACAATTGTAGTTGAATTCCGGGGCAATTATAGCCATCCAGAAACACTTTATCCCGAAATTCGACATTTCTTTCGCGTTGCCGTTTCCTTATTAGTTATTACGTATAGGATTAACATTCGAATTGTTGTAGTTTAGACACAGCGTTTAAACTTTAAGTATATGAGCTGAGTAGGTACCTATACGTCGTCATTTCGTAATACGAGTGCGGATTGCATTTTTATACTTTATATAGATATGACGGAGTCCCTCCTATACGGAATATTATAGTATACGATGTACGACAACTGCAGTGTGGGTGGCACAACTTGCACATTATAATATCCTTCGAGGATCGGCGCAGTGAACCGTTCAGTCGAAACGTTTTAAGCGGATCAACCCCAGCCGGAACAGGCGACACTTATAAGCTATATAATGTGTATATTTGTATATAATATGATGTATATATAGCAAGTGCACAAAAGGCGCGTTTGACAAATTAGCGCGTGAAAAGTGAAATTCGTTGTAATATATTATTTATATTGCATTTTATGCTATATTGCTATTTATATTCACATGATATCAAATCTTCCTCAAATTGTAATTTGTCGTGTAGTAAAAGCATAGTAAATGCCAACGATATAATATTATATTTTGCGCTCGCATTTACTGATTTGTGTACGAGCTATACTATATTATATTTATTATTAAAAAGTAGGTATACCGATAAACCATAATGTAAATAAGGTTTTTAATAAAAATGTTTATTTTTTTTTCCTTCGTTTCGATTTTTTCTTCTACCCAGTTAAAGTGAAAAAACAAAATATGTCATTTAGCATCCGCGACAAATGATCGTGATTAAAAGTAAGCGAGAGGTAAAACTCTTGGTCATATTATAAAAAAAAACGTGTTGCGCATGTAACTACGAACATTAAATTTTATTGCTATTATTTGTTTCGATATAATATCATTTACACGGAACATAATATTATGCACTCACATAGAAGTGAATAATAATATGAAGGCAGGTATATTCGCATATGGCTAAAATAGTGATTTAGGATTCTTCATTCGATATTTGTATTATATACAGAAAAACGATTTATAAAAACGAATATAAACTCACAAAAAGTCGTGAAATGTTTCTCACGAATTCAAAAAAAGAAAAAATATGAGGTCCATTAAAGAAATCGGGAAATAATCCATGGACATTAAAAAGTCAATTAAACGGAAAAAGCGTACATTTCGCATGTGTTTCGGATAATGTGAGAGGAAAAAATCAAGACATTATAGTTTTGTGTAAAAAAAAAAAAACACTCGTTAAAACCAGTTTGGAAAATATGATCATTAAGTTATTATATAAAATATTTGTAACAAGTTGTTTGACCAATACAAGTAAATCGTATAGCGATCGTATAAATCATTTTCTAAAACTCCATTAAATGCGTAAAACAAAGAATTGAACATGATTCAGAATTTAGATAATATATGAAATTGTAAATTTTTTTTATGAAAATGTAAAATTTGTTCAACTTTTACGTACCTACCTTTATTACAAATTATTTTTCTTAGAAACTTAATGAATTTAGATCTTGAATGTGCGATTATTTTTGTTGTTAAGTGCACAATACATGTTATGGAATGTTTATAAATTGTAAAAAAACGTGTATAATATAAAGTGTAGTTATACGTAATATGGTTTTATGTAATTTTTGAGTGACGTGGCGCCTATTTTAAAACGCACCATATCGAGTATAATTATATTAAATTGACATTTCGGAAGGATGTCCATTATATTTTCTTGTATTTTGCGTTTTTCTAATGATTTTATATTGTATACTAATAAGTATTTAAAAAACTATAGAATGTGCACACCCAAATTGTGAAATGTATTGGAAAAATGTGTGTTGTCATGATCATGAATTAAATTAAATCCTACGTTCGGTTCGAATACAATTATTTTCTGATAACTATACATCGTATATGATAAAAATTATAAATTATAATTATACATCTACTAATTTACCATTATAATTATCTTAGTCATCTCAATATGCATTAGAGCACTGAGAAATGAATTAAAACAATATGTTAATAAATTAAAATATTTTATTATAATATGCAAACATAACAAATAACGTATTAAGAGAGTAAATGCAAATATAACAATAATAAAGTATGTGTAATATAAATAATAAATGTGTAATTAAAAATTAGTCGTAGAGAGGGATTATATAATTTGTTTCTATATGCAAAAATCACTGGTTATTTTAAATCAAATATTAAAATAAAACAAAACTACAATATTTCAAAATTCTATATTTATTTTCAAAATTGTCAATACTTGTTGAATATAAATCATAACTTATCATATTTTTGTATATATTGTATAATATAGGTATCAGTGGTGTATACATAACTTATGCACGGGGGATCCAGTTGCAAACAAATTATCACGGAAGGGACATTTTCAAACCTAGGTACCTTCTATATATTAAAATAATAAAAAGAAGAAAGGAGAAACTGACCCCCACATCTCCTCCTTATATACAGGCTTGGTATGTACTAAAATAATCAGAAAAATTCTCTAGTCTATGGAATTATTATTTTTAAATAAAATAATACCTAACAAAATTAAAATTAATCTAATTTTGAATAGTAATACCGCTGCAGTACCTATATTTTACAGATTTTCGTTATTTTGTTTTAATTTTTTAATTTGTTAGGCTAGCTTGATTTGCAATTTATAATATGCGACGGACTTAAAGAACTTTTTCAATCATTAAAATATATTCAGTGTTTATAAAATTGTATTTCATTTTCTAGTACCTATGTTTTTATTTTTTCAATGAGTTATTTTAATGTTGCAGCGAATCGCGATATTATACCAGAAATATGTTTAATTAATTTAAAATTGTTATGATTAATATTGCATATTACGATAGTTGAAAAAAATTACCACAGGAAAAAACCCACTTTAAGTACTGAAATACTCATTTGAATAGATATAGGTACGATATCACCTTTAAATAAATTTGCATTGATAAATATTAGTACATAGTACTAGTTAGTACTAGCTTAAGCAAAGTATAGCTAACTCAATTTATAAATGAAATAAATTTTACTTTGCTCAAACCAGTCAAAATGTCAAAATATTTTTCAATAATGGAGTAATAAAAATCCAATTTAAAGAAAATTATATTGTATTGCCCTTGTATCTAAACCATAATATAAAATTAAACTTGAACAACGAAAAAGAAACAAATAACATAAGAGAAATGTAAAGCGCATGTAAACTTTTTATTATTATTATAAAATTATGTTAAGATTATTTAATTTTTTCAATGGTTTTTTTTATCTAAGGAGTTTTTTTCTTAGTGAATTTTTTTTCGTGATTCGCATACCACAGTTTGAGAACCTGTGGACTAGGTTATTGATCTATTAATTTTGTTTAGTGTAAACAAATTACATCTCACAAGTTATGCGAAATACAGAAAAGAAAAGTAACGGAAATATTATTATATCGTTTGAAACCTATTGTGTGTAATTAAAAAACTTTAGCTAACAGTAAATGCACAGTTGCCATTCCTCTTCCAACAATAAATACACTATATCACTAACAACGGTTATTGTTCTTAAGTTATTTGTTTATTATCTATATATTTTATTAGAATATAATATTTTATATTGAGTCATTAGGCCTGTATCCGGCTGTTATGTCTATGTGGGCCGACGCTCACCAAAGTATAAGTAGTATACTAGTATAGTGAATAGTAATAGTTCAATTAATGGTTATTTTTCTTATTTATTACGTTATCGTCTTTTTCCAGATGTTCGGAAGGTTATCACTAAAATTTATTATGAAAATGTGCAGTAAACTTTTCTATGGTCTACTGCTTATATATTATGTACTATGCCGCAACAGTGTTGAATCCAGGTATACTTTAAAGGGGGGGGGGGAATGCCTGTATTATAAATACAACTGTACAAAATATATTTATTAAATGTACAATACTCATTACGATTACTTTTTCTAAATTTAAAATGTCTTAATTGTAATAACTAGATAATAAATAATAATATATAAATCATAATACTAAGATGTATGACCAATAAAAATAAAAACTGAACCCCCCCCCCCTTTCCATAAAAAAAAATTGTCTGGATTTAACACTGTGTCGCAGTATAGGAATGAATAGGAAATAACGCGCGTGAGTCACAAGATAAAAACGCATCACTTAATAATAGTGATACATGGATTACTGGTTGTTTAAAGATTCCCAGTTGTACTCAGGACTCGGTGTACCCATCAATGTATAGGGTCTGGTTTTTTGCGTCGTGGGCGGTGAGCATGCGCACTGGATGGTGCACTCGCACTGAAAATAGGACGATTCGATCAGAGCGGTAGGCGGCTTAAACAAAGGACTCTGCGCTTCCAAGGATTACACTGTCATTCCCTTCGATAGAAGTCAGATCCCTTTTTCGGCCGCCCGTTCTCTCCGGCGACATAAAGATGAAGGTCGTAAGCGCTATTACGATATGAATACGAGTTGCCCTCCTGATGCGTGACCGTATTGCGTCGGTGTTGTACGTATATTTATTTTATATTGGTGATGACCATTCTCTGTGCGTGACAAATGGACCGACATTTATTATTTTTAAATTTACTTGTTATTATATACAATGATGTGTGAGAGCCACAAGTATTATACAATGCCTATTAATATATTCGCGATGACGTGAATTTAAATTCTAACAAATATACCCGAACACGTCCGCTGCTGATCATATATTTTGTATACTTTACGTTTATACGTGTGAAAGGAAATCAAGACTTTTTGTTGGCGCCAATTGGCTAAATATAGAATTATCGACAAACGACTTGCACATGTTTATATGTTGCATCATTGATTATAGTATTTACACTGACGAAAAGTTAGCTACCGTAATGCTGACTGACATCGGAAAATAAGTAATGAATGACTCCGGTATTGGTCGGTATTTAAATTTGAACGTAATAAGCAATTCTTATTATTTTTTATTAAATTGTATATATTATTCAAAAATAATATAGTGTTTAATAATAAATTAATATTAAGGAATTTTCTTTTTCATTTGATAAGCCGAAAACCTGCATTAAAAGAAAATGTTTACTGGTCTTGTTAGATTCCGCATACAACACATTTATTGGTGTTTAATAATTGTTTCCAATTATTGTAATCGTTCAACGAAGCGAAAATCAAACTGAAAAACCCATTCAACTCGATAATATGCCGTTTAGACGAATAATATTTTAATTAAGTATATAAGTACGTGTTACCATGTTAGAATTATACCCATCACATTTTAATTTTATATAGTTATAGATTAAAGTATATTATCTAAAGTGTTGGAGTCCATTCAGCCGCCGCGCCGTCAAATAATAATACAATAATAATATAATGTATGGGCTAATGTATACATTTCATTATACAGAATTGAATATCTGCGGCCTTCGAAGCAAATTTACTGAAAAAAAGAAACGATTCACTGGAATTATCCTTTACATAAAGTGTTCACAATACTCAAGTATACAATATGCAACAATAATAGAGTACCTACAACCTACCTATATAAGTAACCTATTGGTTTCGAGAATAAATTTCAACCATTTACAGAATATAGTTTAGTCGTCGAAAACTGCTATTGATTGATCACAATGAATTTTCATCCGACTGACTACCTCTATAAGCACAGTGTAAAATATGCAGTTCTGTGCCCTGTGCCTTTATAAGCACAAATAATCAATCTTAGTTTTTTGTTAAAAAAAATACTTTACGTTGAAATATCTAAAATTGCAGTCTACTGTGAAAACGTCATATTTTTATATAAAACTATCTAATTTATCCAATACAATTCTAATGCACCCAACGATATCATTATCCAAAGCATTCTTAAAAAATTGCTTTAAATGGAATTTCGGTTTCGAAAAAAACGTACTGTTGTCCGCACCTACATAATCATAAAACAGCCCTTTTAAAAATTTGGTAGCATCAGCCACTCATATCTTCTACTCTTACATATACTTATAATGGGTCTACAATATTCGTATATTTGTCAGAAAATCTTTTGTCGTTATAATGCAACGTTTGACGTGGGTAGAAGTTATAATAATAATATTTTATTATGTACTTCACTATAATAATATATACGAAACCTGCGCACGACGAATGGCGATAAAATTGCTGATAGGGCGAGGAATTCTCAGCGTTAGCTATACAGACAATAGCGGTATTAACACACACCCTTATATGTGTCCTACCCTTATATTATAAGTATTATATTCTTGTGTGTCTGTGTGTGTGTAAGTCTGTCCGTCTGTCGAGTAAAGGACGCACACACTGCACACAAGACAAACACACTTAACGACAAATGTTTTTCGAGTTTTTATAATCATTATTTGGTTGTTACAAAAAAAAAAAAAAAAATAAATGCCATTGCGTTATATTTAATTTTGCGGTCATATTTGATATTAATCAGTAGAGTACCATTAGACTGCGTGAAAATAAAGTTAAACATTTATGAATTAAATTAAAAATAAATTCAATACATTTTTGTTTTCATATAATATATATTGCAGTTTTATTTAACAAAAATAATGTAGGTGACTATGTACTATATTTAAATCACAACAGACTTAAATTATAAGCGATGTCTTCACATTTTTTTTAGTTTCTATATAACTAACAATCGTGGTATTATATTATTATGTATAATGTACGCACTACATCTAACAAAAAAAGTTTGGAAACCGCTGATTTATAATATGTACACATAGGCAATATTGACATTATTTCGAGATATATAACTAACCTATATGAGTATAGATTGACATCAAAAATAATAAAATTGTTTTTATTTCTATTTAATCATTTCACAAAATGTTCCTACCTATATTAAGTCAAATCAGTTATTTTCAAATTGTATTTTCACTGCAGTCGTTGTTTTATTATTATAATTTATAAGTCTGTAGTTTTAATGGTTTATATGAAATTTGACTAAGTATAAATGTTTAAATTATAAAATTATCAAATTTAATATCATTAGAAACAATTTTCAAGCAGTTGTAGTTCATATAAAAAAAACATAAATATAGGTATATGGGAAATGTTACTAACTTTTGTTTTAAGCATTTTAAAATACACATGGTCATAATATATATATATTCACATAAACACAATCTCAGTAAATTAATAATATTTCAAATTAAATTTTACAATATTTAAGTATTTTTGATTAAAATATAAAATATGTCCTCATATTACATTGTTAGACATTTCATTGACTTTGTTAAAGAATGACAAGGATAAAATACATTTTTAGTATCTATGTCATATTATAATAAAATAAATGAAAAAACAAAACGACCTGCGTTCTAGTTTTTTTTTATAGTTTACTCTTTTCTTAATACCAACATCGTTTAACATTTAAATATATTAATTATATATTATATATTTTATTCTTCTGGAAATGTGTAGGTTAAGAGTAACATATTATATGTTTTAGCCAGGATGTCAAATTAAAAACCATAACAGATACAAATGGTTGATCGGTAGGTAACACTATACACAAATTACACTAAGATAAATAATAATGTATACTAAAATAATATGTAATAATTATTAATTATAGTGATGGGTGTTAAATGTTTAGATTATAAATTCATAAATTAGTAGAAATAACATATTTTCCATACTATAAAGTATAATAAATTATTATTCCATTATTCGAACGGACGTATAGAAAAAAGATGATAAATAATGCAACGTTGCAACACAGATGAAACAACAAAATGATTACATGACATACGACTTGCAACGTTCATAGAATAATAAAGGGCAATGGCTTACATGACATTAAGAGGTTATAATTTTGTTTTTACTGCACATTAATTAATAAAAATATATTCTTTTATATTCTGTTACGTTTTATTTTTAACAGGAAATTAGCAGCAGTCGGTTAAACGAAGAATAAAGTTGAATGTGCTCCAAAAATAAGAATAACATTTAAAATTAGTGATGTTAAAAGGACGGTACATTTTTGTTATTATTCAGAAAATAAAACATTAACGTGACTTTTAGTGTATTTGAATCGTCAGAATCGTGAAAAATAAGAAAATCGCTAGTTTTAATCGAAAAACGTGCGTGTACGTATTTATACGAAGTTGCGTTTAGTCGAACGACCCAACATCGTAAAATAATAAATATCAATTATCTTTAACTAAGTCGTTAATTGAATGCGTCCGCCCATTAATTATTACCATTTTCCCGATTACAAAGACTCATAGACCATCATCTATAATATCGAAACGGTGTGAAACTGTGAAAGTGAGATAAATCGAGTATGATCAATAACCGTGCGAACGCCCGCGTGTGTTCAAAAATCTCCACACCACGAAACGGAAAATAACAATTCTTAAGCACTTGTTTGCGTAGCCGGAAACAATATTTTAATATGTGGCGGCGTCTTTATGATGTTTGGTCCAATTAGGGACGACGGTAGCAGCAGCAGCAGCAGCTGAGAGCCGTTTCGTAGATTACGGTTGGAATAATTACGTTTTACGAAATCGGTCGATTGGTAAACAACAATATAAACGTGGAGAGAAATAAGTAGGCGCGGTACAAAAAACGCCACGAAGAAAATAAAAACACAGCCGTTTGATGTATTATACAGTATTATTATGTTATTCCAGCAGATGTAGTCGCTGGTTTGGGGTTAGAAAATGGGGGGGTCGCGTTTGTATACAATAAAAAAATGTTTAAATAAATAAATAAGTATGCACACTATAATAATATTATTATTATTATGTATGTTGTTATATACAATGTGCCCGATGTGGTGATATCCACCTGTAGCGGCGGGTGGCCTCTGGGTGACCCGGCGTGCGAGCCGCCCGAGAATAATTTTATCGTTTTTTGTTGTTATTTAAGAGGACGTCGTCGCACACTCTGCCCAGACGGTTTTACATTCGGAAGTATCCATTTTACTAGGTTATTTTTAACATTAGAGCGAATCGACCTATCATTAAATTTAAAGGTAAGGATATTTTCCGGTGTTTTGCGTACGCTTTTTTCGAAGTTTTCGTTTTGAAACAAGTTATGAGCATTTTAAAACGAACAAAAAACGTACAATTCTTCGACGTCCGCGTGGCACACAGGTGCGTATCCCATGCGCTCATCGCGGAACTGACGGACTGGCGGAGTGATGCGCGTGCGAGCGAGCGTCCGTCGTCTTCTCCGCCGCCACTGCAGTTCGAGACCGTGGCCGGTTTCTGTGTCTCCTCCGCCACAGCCGCCGTGCACCGAAAAACTCGTCGTGGATTGGCGGCGCGGTGGCCGGAGGGGTAGGGGGGAGGGGGGAAACGCGTGCGTGCGACCGTGTGCGACGGCGGCCGGTGCGTGCGCGTGCGCGTGCGCACCCGATCCGACCGGCGACGGCGAGACCGCCGAATTCCGATCTCGTCCGCAGTCCGCACCGCGTCACACGTATCGTGCCGGCCGGTCGACCGGGAACGCGCAACCACACAGTTCGACAACGCGTTCGTCGCCGCGCGCTCCGCAAGTGTTCGCCGATCGGTATCGGCCAATATTGTTGTTGGCCAGTCGTAATAATCGTCGCGGCCGTCGTCAGCGATTTTCGGTCTTCTCGTCACTCCGCCGGCTTTTTCCGTTCGCGGGTTCCCGGTATCCAGTCAACGAGATCGTTTCGCGCGCGACTGATCGACACGGGGGTCCGCTGGTATGACAATTATTGACAACGGTGGATCGTCGTGACGCGACGCGCGACAAGACTCCGGTCGGGTAAGTCTCGGCGGCGTTTCAATGACACGTCAGTCGCAATAATATTGTCTCGAGTATTAATTATGATATACCTACCCACGGTGTCGTCTTGGTCGCCACTGGAAAAACTGATCGACGCTTTCGAGTTTCGAACTGAGTAGGTTATTTCGTGTTGGCAATCCGATCCATTACAATGACGGCGACGCGCACAAAGCGATTTTTCATTCTTCTCGCGCACATACGCTGCCCATTGTCGTAATTTTTGCGTGTAACGATTTTTGCACCGGCGGCGAGTGCTCAACGCGAGATGTGACCCACGAGCAAAATATTTATTCGAAAACCGCCAAGGTTAAGAGTCGCGTTTTGTTCATCGGCTCACGTGTGACCCTTGGCTCACGTGTTATCAAATATTACGTTTTACTCGGAAGTCTGTGATGACTGGCGGCGGCATTTTCAGAAAGATTAAAATTATTACACGACAGTCCCAACCACCCACCCACCCACCACACTTGTTGCGCTTTTCTCTGGTGCCCCAGTAAACTAATCGACTTGTCAATTGGTATTCGGCTCTACTGCGGCTGCACAAATTGCGGCTTTATTGATAGGTGTCGTTAGTCATTTTTTGGTTTACGAAACAAATCTTTCTCCGCACCTGGATACGACCGGTGAACCGTGTGAAACGTTGTTTTTGTTCTTGTCGTACAAACTGTATGTTCCCAATCGCATGCAGCTCCACTCGCGTCCATAACATACTTTTTATCTACGGAATCGCTCGAGTCTCGTCATCGTATGTCCTCAGTATGCGGAAAATGTCGTGTTTGGGTGTTCTGGAAAATAATAACGGACTCTGGTCGCTGTTATGACATATTTTGTCCGCGTGACCGTTTCTAGTAAATAATATTATCATGTACAACGTTATTATTATAATAAAGCTTTGCGCTATAAAACGTATGAATAATTCATTCGCCGTCGTACGCGTACCCAAATTCACAGACATTAAAAACCGTTGTCGTTGTACCTATCCACCTTATATAGTGTACATATGACACAAAAGCTGAAGAAACGTCCACGACGTGCACACCCAATGCGGGTGTAACGATTACAAATTAAATAATAATACTATTGGTATAATGTGCGTTTTGTAAAATATTATCAGAATATTATGCCCTTTGAATATTCCAAAAAAAAATTAAATTTACACGTTTGACTAGTATTATTATTTCACAGCGTGCAACGTTAAAATAATTTGTTATTATCTTAAAATTATTTAAAAATTGGATTCCGTTTCTGTTCACTTAGGTCAAACCCGTCTCATCTCGGAAAAACATTTTATTAAGGTAACTAAAGATAATATTCAGTAGAAAGTTTTCATTATTTTTTTTTTCTGCTAAATATTAATAATAACAAATAAATATTAATATGTGATAGTTATTACAATCTATCATTTATATATTGTATATTGTTAATATTTGTTTATCGTATAGTACTGCAATAGGTAATATTTATGATAGGGAACGAAACGTTTATAGAGGATAGGAGAATAATACGAAAATCGCAAGTTTCTTCTAAGAATCTACTAGATTTTTGCCTACGATTAGTATACACTTGATTGCAAAACTTGAATGACTTCTTCGGTCAAATATGATAACTAGAAATCAAAATTCTTTTAATTTATTAACTATTAGTTGTAGATACTTTCACGAATGATTGGCAAATTAAAATTTTGTGTAATGTCTGTACTGTTTGTTAATTTGTTTGTTAGTTTCTATAATAATTATTGTAAATATTTAAATAGTATATAAGTTCCTACAACTTAAGCTCTATGTTAGAAGATAATACCTACTATTTGCCACTGACCATATTTTATATGGTATTGTCAGAACCCTGAAGACGGCATTTTGAAAAAGTATCGAATTTAGGGTATACATTGAAATATATGGAACAAAAATTAAGGGATGATATCTCGCGGTACCCCACGTCTTCGGCAACCGTAAATTCTCAATACATACAAAAAAAAAACACAACAAGTAATAACGTACGCCTAACACATACGTTATACATTTTAAAATATACTGTGCTATAAATTGTTGTACTAATTATTCGATAACACAACATTTGTCTGTTGCCATGCGTAGGTTTCGTAGGTATCAGACTTGGGAATGATTTTAAACTCTGACCTTTCTCGTAAACGTTTTACGTAACGCAATAATTAATCGACGCAGTTTCTTATCGTTGTTCATATTATGATTGGAGGAACGTCTAAAGCGTTATGTGTGTATATTATAAAAGATGATCGCACATATTTTTTTGGTTAACTGCATGACGTCCCATGAATTCTAAGAGATAAAAGCAAGTTATAAATATTAAGTATACCTACTACGATAATATAAAAATCGATGATACGGCCACCCAGGAGGAGTATTAATTTTTTTCCGAACATGTTTGGGACAAGGGCGGTTTTCTGCGTTGACGTGAAGTGGTAGTCCATTTCTCTTGGAACGGCTCCCATCCTACCGCGAATTACTATATAAGTTGAGTATTCTTACTGTGCTTTAGTGCTTCTATTGTTTTTAAAATTTTTTCACACATTGCACGTGTTGTCGACGGTGACGAGTAACCAGTAAATCCGATAAACGTCTACAGTGTTCTTTTTCCCCATTTTGCAGTTCAATCATTTCGAATTAAATGGACGCATCCAAAATAAATGAACTACCTATATTTACTGGTTTTAAAATGCTCCGTAAGATATAATCGTGTTTTGCAACCAACCGTCGTGTTGGTGTCGCATCAGTCAGAACCGGGCGAGGAGGTTAGGTTTTTTTAAGTATTTTTGCTCCATGGCTCTATATTGTTATATGCAGGTAAAATGGAGAATTAAGTAGTTTTGGTTTTAATTTTTTTTGCCGTCTGTAACCGACAACGTCGTCATTGTACTTATAGGGTCTAATAATTCACCGTCACCTATAAATCGAATATTTTACTCCATAACTAAAGGGTCGTTGTGTGTGTGTGTGTGTAAAAGAGAGAGAGAGAGAGAGAGATAGAGCATGGTGCATGTGTGAGTTTTTTCACAAAAGACCCGCACGAACATTTTTCATGCCCGTTAAATATTTTTTTGGATCCGTACAAAAGGTCTTTTGTGTACGAGTTTGTGTGTGCTGCCTACATCGTGCGTGTTAACGTGTATTGTTGTGCCCATATACCTTTAATACGACGAAAAGATCTCGCGGAGGAGAGTTGACCGGAATAAACGGACAAAAAGAAATCGCAGTTTGTCGGCGCAGAGGAATTACGTCTTCTGTGCGTGCGCATGTGTTCACCCCGTACGTACGAGATTTTCAAACACGGGACACCTTTCCAGATGTTTTGGCACAAGGATTTTGACGAGTGTACATACCAAAATTTCTTTATTCCTTTGTGAACCAGAGATGGTGATAACTACCAACAAATAACATGTGATATTCGAAGCTCGTGCTTCTATATTATGTTGGTACCTGCGTTTTATTATTACCGTCATGTGTTTTTACTTATTATTATTATTTTTATTATTATTATTATTATTATTACGATCGTCGGATTATATGTATCATACAATGTTTGAAACATTCATTAGCCATGTCGAATTTCGTATTATATTGACAGATATTATTGTGTGCAGTCGTTATATGAGGTGCAACTAACTACTGCTGCTGTTGCGATCGAACCGAATCGCGTTAAAAAGGATTGACGCCAATACGCAACCGTGTCGGCGGCGGCGGTTTCCCTTTGAAATCCATCGAATTGTCTGATGTGTGCTCCCTGCCCCCTCCCCCACACGCATGTATGGTATATATAGTATGTGCACGAGTTTATTATAATATGTAAATGCGTAGTATATGTTACATTATATATACCAAACAAAACACTTCGTATATATATATATATATGACAAACATATGTATGTACAAAATGTACATCCGATTAATATTATTATTTCAAGCGAACTATGGTCGGATACAAAATTGTAATGAAAAAAATTAACGTTTCGTTTTGTTTGAATTAAAAAAAAAAAATCCGACGATATTTGATAACATTTTGTTTTAATGGCAGTGTTAATAGTTTGCCATCAAACCGTGTGAACAAATAATTTTATTTTTTTTTTCTTATATTCATTGAAACGACTTCAAGGTCTTCGTCAATGCTTATCACAAGTGGGTAGTAGGGAGATCATGTGATCTATTTATCTATGTATATATCACTATATGCATGATACTACCCTCCTTCTCTAAGAGAAGACGTGTGCGGCGGTCTCCATTCTCGGTGGAGTTGGAAACCGGATGATGCAATCGGACGACAGCACGGGAAAATGGTGATTGCGTAGAATCACACAATTTTTTTGCACTTTGCTAGAATCGAACCGACGATTGTGTGGTGAGTCGCAGTCAACTGCGTGACCACTGCGCCGCTTCGGCCCCGAACAAATTATTGACTATAATAACTTTCATGTTGGTATTTATTTTTAAAATAGTACCTATTGTGTTTAATTTAATTAATTAGATACACCCGAATACTACGAGCTTATAAAGAACGAAGCTACTAAACTCAATTAACGAATACAACTTTTTATATATACGAGTTTACTGGTTATTAAAAATGGATCGTTATATGATATGCTTTGCATCTGGTTTCCTAGGTCACTCGATCTTACGCCACGTGACTATTTCTTTTGTAGAAGTCATGTTAAAGATATTGTGTAGGTAAAATCACATAGGAGCCAAAGACAAGCGAAATCAGTTACAAAACGAATATGTATGGAATTCATTTGAATTTCGGCTAGAATACTAGACGTTGTTTGTGTGCCCAAGGGAAGTCATATAGAACATGTTTTGTAGATATGTACCATCAAATCAATTTGAAATATTATTTTATTTAATGTATCATATATTACAACGAACCTTAAAACTAATAATGTTTAAGCATTTTAAATTTGATGAATCATTTTGAATAATCCTGTATACATATATATATAACGTCTGTTTAATGTTAGTGAATCGATCGGTGTGTAGATGTATATAAGTTAATATTAGTCATTGTTCGTGCATAATACCTACGTAATAATAGTGTATGACTCGTTTATTGTAGTTTGCACGGAAGCGAAAATCGTGTCTAATTAGTCAGTCCGACGGTCGTAAATCCATCTTATATTGGATAACGACTGTAAAGACTAAAGAGAGAGAGAATATTTCACTTAGATTCTATGCAATATTTCTGTGTTTATTTTAATAAATTTGGGTAATTAATTGGAATGAGACACTCGTATAATATATTGTAACAAATAATGAATACAAAGTTTAAAATCCTCGCGCAAAAAAGAGTATGAACTTATAAATTGTATAAAATAACGATTGAAAAATATAGTTTTGAACTCTGACATTGACAAATTATTATAGAGTATAAATTAATTTTTATGTAAGCCATTGGCCACCACTATGTTTTAATTATTTTTATATAGGTCCAACACGTTTTCAGTAAAATAAATAATTTATTTTCTAGCGTGAAGAACGGTAGGACATTATTTGACGTATAAATGAATTATTGTTGTCTGCCTACGTTTTAAATATAAAATATATGTGTTTGAAAGATTTGTTTTATCTCGAAATAATGTCTCGTTTTTATTTAATTTTTTTCTAAAACGGTGTTCGAACTACTATATAGATTAGTTAACCGAAACGTTGTAGTGTGTGATTGGTTTGAAAAACGTTGAACAACAAAATTTTTTTAACGACCGATGGTAAATAGATGGTAGAGGTACCCAATACGCGTTCATGCGCGTGGTTTATCTTTCAATGTCATAAGTTATCTGCGACCGGTGAACTCCTACACACAATCGCGGTGAACTCCTGACCAACCGTTTTTCTTTATCTCGGATTCGTATGCATTTTCGGTATAGGCGGGCAAAGTAAAACGCCGAACAACACGGTGGTGCCCCAGCAGTGTATTCGTTTTGTAAATAGTTTTCACGTTCGAACCTCGCACGCCGTGGCGTACAGCCGCGGTCCGTTTCGGAACCGGAGAGGTTCAAACGATAATAATAATAATAATAATGGATTTCGTGCGCCGCAATAACAATTATTATTGTGCCCGTGGAACTGGGCGGGCGCGCGTGTGTGCGCGCCGACTGCCGCCGACGAGATCCGTTCGGCAGAACAATCCCGTGTTTTACTCCCGGTTTGTTTTCGAAAATTCTTCAATCGATCGATTTCGCGTTGTTTACTTTTCAAAACGGTCCAAGTACAATTATCGTCTTTTGGGGGGGGGGAGGGGAGGGGTGGCGATTTAATACTTTCTTTCGTGTGTCGAGTGCGTATTTATTTTACTATTATATACGTTGCTCGTATTTTATGCGCGCGCGCACGCACACGCATTATAAAAATATGGTTCTTTCTTTAGATCCGTCGTCGACGTCGAAGTACGCGCACTGTGTAGACAATTACATACGAGACGATTACCATATTATTATAATCCGCCTGCGGCGATTTTTAACAGCCCGCGGCGGCATCGATGAAACGATCGTCGTTGTCGTCTTTAATTTTTTTTTTTTTTTTTACTTTTCATCACAATCGATTCGATTTACATCGTTCGTGTGCTCTGCGGTAGATAAAATACACGTAAACAAGACGACCGACTCGATACATAATAATAATCCACTCGTAAGTTATAGTTGTGTATTATAGGTAGGTAGTAGTAATACTGGTCTCGCCGCGGAGTGCCTAGACCAGAGTACGATTTTTACGCCGCCCGAGTGCGTGTATCGTATGGAAGAAAAACCGAAAAGAAAAAAAAAATCCATACGCGCATTATTATTGCTGGTACACATACACGCACACGGATTGTTTGCATTGGACGCTCGTTAGCCGGTCCTTGTTCTTCCCATAATATTATAACTGCCGCCGCCGCCGCCGCCGCCCACTCCTCTTCTCCCGGTCGTCTCTCATGCGCACTCGTGTAGTCTAGTTAAGGGAACATGTGAGGATTGATAAATTATAGGTCTGCTCCTCGATCCGGACAACCGGTTTCTTTTTTTCGGCTCTCCGGGCACTTTTCGATGCGTACCTTAAATATTATATATATATATATATGTGTGTGTATAGTATGTCGGCGGTGGTAGTGGTAGTACAGTGTCGGGCAGTTGTAGGCACCGGTCGCACAGGACTAGCTTCGGTTGTTGTTGTTGTTGTTGTTATTGTTGTTGTTGTTGTTGCTATTGTTGTGGTTGTGACGCACAGATGGCGTGTCGTTAACCGCCGTCGAGGATGAGAAACGGAAACGCGCCGGTAACCCATCGGAAGTATAATCGTCATATCACGCTAGCCAGGCGCTTGGTGCCCATTTGCAATTTATTTACTCGTATTATGATATACTGCTGCGGTCTTTCGGTCACCCAAGATTTAATATTTTATCATTATGTATCGAGGCGTTCGTCGACCGTATCTCGCCGTTGTTCATAATATTACGTTCGCTCTGTACAAATCGCCTAGCCCGTTCGATATTTTAAATCGTATAAACGTCCCGCGGTATATATTCTACCACCCATATAATATAATATTATATTGTTCGATATTGTGCCGTTTAATATTGTAGTGAGTGGTGCGCGCGTCGTATATTAAAACGACGATCGTTTGACGGGAACAACTTACAAGAGATATTTTCCTCCGCGCGGATAGGGGGTTTCGACGGCAATTAATAACAACGCGTTATTATTGTTGATAATCACCGTGTGACGATCGCTGAAAATATAAACTTGCATCATGAACTGGGTAACCTATACGTGCACAGATAAATCGGACGTGCACGGTCGTTGTTAAACTATTGTTCTTGCACTGTACACCGCAACGTACGAGTATTGATGATGTTAATATTTATAATATCCGTTTCTCCGGTACGCGTTGCCCATTAATCTAGACTCTAGTGAACGAATTTAAAAATCTTCTCATATATTTATTGGGTTCGTGCAGTTTGACGGAGGTGAAATGTGTGGACGATTTGTATTGATTACGGAATTTGTAAAAAATTTTATTTAAGCATATTTTTGGGTTTTTAGAGAACATCTAACCCATTTTTCAATGTTTTAGATTCTTAGAATATATTTTATTATTATCTTTGGTAAAAACATTATTGTTTATTTCACGAGTGGGAAAATTGTTTGATAACTTGAGTTATTATTTAATTAAGTTATTAAATAATTGTTTAAAATATTGAACGTTGATCTATTTCCATGATTTTTACTAAATCGTTAATCTTGATCATTGGTCCTTTTACGACTGTTGGATTAGGTGACAATATACGCTGTTTGACCAAACCGTTAATCAATGATCTAATGTTATCTTAATTAAACTAAGTTTAAATCTTTCAACCCAAGAATAATACACATCTATATTAAGTATTAGCAATATAATATAATATACTATGCTTACGTAATTAAATAATAGTGAGAAAAGCATATGAATGCATATTTTGAGCTTATTTTAAGCTTCTAAGAACCTAAAAAAACAATTATACACGTCTATCACGTACTATATAAATAGTAGTATTATTTTATTATATTGCTTGTCTCAGAATTATTCAAATGAAAAACATATTATTCATAAATTGCTGCTGTGCATTGTGTTATAACTTAAAGTTATAATATTTTATTATCTTGAACGATAAAGTGTTTGGAAAAACGTTATCCAATTAAGCTCGCGTAGTGATGTAAATTCACCTCCTCGGGTCGCGTACGAAAAAGCATTATTTAATATTTTTAGAAAAATGAATATTGATCGCTGCATTTTATTTGCCTATTTGGCGGTATATTTTGCTTATTTTGGCAGTCGCGGAACCGACCAAAACGTGATGTGACCCGGTGTTACCAAACAGCATTTAGAAAATATTTTTATAATATTTGCGTTATTAAAATGATTCTAAAATAATTTAAAAATATTTTCAAATGCTGTGTGGGATTTTTAAATTATAATATTGTGTTTCACGAGAAAAATGTATACTTTTTGGAAGTTCATTTTTTTTTTTCTATGTTTCTTAGTATCTTCAATATCCTTTGCCCGTAAGCGGTCTAGTATTTTTATTCAAAACCGGAATTTATTGACAACATTTAAAACACCGTGATGGCTTTTTGTGTTTCTTTTATAGATTTCTGCGATATATTAATTTCTTTTTTTCCTATTCGTATAATTATTCATAAGATTATAACTGTTTATACGATGAAAATGCGTAATTAATTATTATTACACATACTTTCGTTGAACGCGCTGCTTGAACTATTCAATACTAATAAAGTAATAAATTAGGTACATATATAATTATTTCTATGTGGAACTTAACACACAAGAATGTATGTTGTATTCACTTTGAAAGGCCAAATATGATATATAATATTATATACATTAAATTAACAATAATTATTTCACTATTATATTATCATTATAAGTGTCTAATTAAAAACTAAAGATTTCGAGCTGTATTTATAGGCGTACGCAGTGTGTGCAACTGGGCGTGTGTCAAAAATTTTCATTGACACTCCCAAGTCCTTTTTTATACCGACAACTGACAAGTAATATATTTCTGAGTCTACTGCTTTATTTCTGGAACGCAAGCACATGTCGTTGAGTATTAAATATGTCGAGCGACCTCAATCGCCAATCCTTAATGGTGATATTTAAAAAACAAAATCGATGTAAACCGTATCATTTCTACCGTAAATATGAACGGTAATTGATAAATTATTTTCGTAGTAATATAGTTAGGCGAGAAAAACAACGGTGAGTGGAAAACACGGTACCCTTGTAATTTCTGATCCTGGAAATTGATTTATTTGTTTTTGGGTGGCTCACATCCGCCCCTACATGGGTTAGATAGACGATAAACTCTGTTCCAAATGTTTCCCGCCGTATATAGACCTGCAGACCCGCAACACCGTGTCTTTGTCGTTCGTTGTACACATCGAATTTTTATTGTAGCTATATTATATTTATGAAATATCGTTATTAACAGTGCCTAAACGACATCATTTTCTAAAATTTATCAATGTTAAATACTATATATTTGTATTGTATGTTTCCGTTAAATAATTTACTCTGACAGTCTGACATCGTTTGGACAATAAATGCTAATGAAACATAGGAAATGAGGATAGCGAACCAATAAGGTTACCAACATAATGTGTGTCTCATTAAGTCCTTAGACCAGTATTATAGACATGTTCCAGAATGATTGTAGTGTACGCGTTGGCCTATTTTAAGCCGGCCAATAATTAATGCTTTTTACATAGTTCTTTTTGCTAATGGTACAAAAGAGTAAATCCCACATTAATGGCTTAATTTTCAAAATAATCTTTTCGGTTTTTGTATTAACACAGAATACAGTTATTGACACAACCAATTTGATTACTCTATGTATATTTTAATGTTCACCAGTTAATTTATTAACTTAGCCAAAGATATTTCGTAAAGTTGTATACTTGTAAATCAATTGTCAATTATAAGTTAGAACCTATAATTAAATTATAGTATTCTGTATACATATTACATAATATAGCTACAATATTATGTTATTGATTCGATTTGGTTGTTGATTGTGAAGTTATTCATGCACCGGACTTCAAGGTGTTCCCACCAATAGTCTTTATCTCGCCGGACGACGACCTGACGGTCGGTCATTCTGAATTTCTGAACATATTGCAAAATGAACTCTTTACGTGTGTTTATGTATAAAAATGCTTATCAAACTTATTAAAATATTTACATAACAAAAAATGATTTCACTGCTCATTATTGATGAGCGATGTAAATTCCATTACTACAATGGGCTTTGCAGATGCTTTGCTCGCGATGAATCGGTCGATCAACCGGTAATAAATTAAAGGGAATGCAAACTATTCTTTTTAAGGAGTTCATTATACGCAATTTGAAGGGTATGATCCGTGAGGTTGTGTGTGTAGTTAATGATTATTAGTGTGCTTCTACAACTATCATAATGTGCTACTTCTGCACACACATGACAGTGCTTTTTTTTAAGTTAAAATTATGTAGGTTCTTATTGATTATTGTGCATATATACACCGTTTGATTATATTATCAGATGAGATTTCTGATAACAGAATTAAATTCGTCGGCAATATTACTTTAAATCGATTTTTAAAATTTTAACTTTTATATTCCAATATTTGTTACCTTGTAATTTTAAATAATGCCATTAATAAAAAAAATGTGGATTACTCATAATAGTCTGTGTTATAAAGTTAATAATTTAAAGTATTGTTATCAAATTTTATATAGAACAACTTAATACGATATGCACAAAATGAGTGCTTTTGATGTAGGTATATATAAAAAAACGCTTTGATAATCTTGAAAAATGTACAATATAGTGTACAAGTACAGCGTGGTGGTTCTCGAGAAAAGTTTTCATTTTAATACCGACTATTTCTACTCTACAAAAATACCCATCTATATTATGCATATCCTATTTTAATGATGCGGACATTTTTTTTAAATTTTCATCATGTAATATGTTTTTATTATTCATTTTGTGAATTCATTTATTTATACATGGTTTGTGAGTCGTAGTAGTGTTGAACAATGAATACGCGCAAAATCCTGGTCGAGTAGGTACTTCACATAAAAAACCCCTGTCTCTCGATTGTCGGTCTTCATATTTTATTTAAAATATTCATCATTACAATTCGTTTAGGTCGATTTATAGATGGGCAGCAGCTGTACACCGAATGCGCAATAATAAATTGTGAGTATAGAAATTTTATTGTCAGTCATCCGTTCATATTTAATTGTGTTGTAATTAATTATTAATTTATTATGCCTACCTACGCACAAAACATGCGCCCTTTATTTTTGGTTCGATTTAGCCGGTAACGTGGTTGTGCGCGTATCACTGGTGCAAAGCTATATAATATACAATTTTAAATTAAATAAATAATGAAAGATTTATTATTCCTCTCTCCCCCTCCCCGCCGCTCCATTCGTTTACAGAATCTTAAATACGCCACTGTTTGCGCCATCTGTTATTCTAAATGTTGAAGTTCAACCAAACGGAACGGAATTTGTTCTCCCAGAAAATGAAACGTCCGCAAAACATATTTGATTATTTATCTCGAGGTCTACACTCTATAGTTTTCCATCGTCGGGGGGGGGGGGGAAAGAATTTTTGCAAAAACGTTAAAAACGAGTACGCGGAAAATAATCATTAAATGGAGTTGCTGCTGCGCGCACAATCGTAATAATTAGAATGTTAATGGCTGCGCGGACTAACGACAGTTCGGTTTTGTTTTTAGCAGGCATGCGATTGACGACGTACGCCAGCGGCGACGGTCGAGCAGCGGCGACATGTTGATGCGCCATGTCAAGGCATGGACGCTCTAAACAATACGGTCCGGAACCGCCGCCGGCGGCCGTCTACACCAAGCCACCGCCGCCGGTGCACGGCAACAACACGTACAACGGCCGCGCGCACCACCATTACCAGCAGCAGTCACAGCAGCAGCAACAACAACACCAGCAATTGCTGTTGCAACAACAGTTCTACGGCACGCAGAAACAGCAGCAACAACAGTCCAACGCGGCAGTCGGGTCCAGGCCCCCATCGAACAGTCACCTCCATCACTCGTTGCCCAGGTATGCCGTTGCACCGGTGGGCGGTTTATTGTGCGGGCGCTGTTTGCGACCGAAATCGGAACCTTTAAGGTTTAGGGCCGAGAGTAGGGTTTTTGGGTTCATTTTTGACGCAAGACTTTTCCCGCCGCTTCTCGTTGTTGTATATTCGATCGACGTCGCCGACTCAATGACGACGCACGGCGTTTTAATACCGCCTCAAATGCTGCTTCGTTTTTAATTTGTTTTGGACTTGCGGAACTTTTTAGATTATAATATACCTTAAGGCGCGGTATATATTATTATGACGGTAAACATTTTTTTTGTTCGTGTTATAATCACTTTCCTTACTTCGATTAAGTTATGATCGTTAATATTTTCGTATTGTATGTTTTCTTACATCCATATGCTCGTATTTTGAACAACCAAAACTGAAGCAGCAATTTTTAATTTCTCAAACCGAAACCCACGAATTCATCGAGATTCCAGTCCCTTATTTTACAATGAACCAAATAAAGACTCGTAGTTATTATACCGCCTGAGTGTACATACCTGTGTATAATCGTATAGGTGTAATTCAGGTTGTTACTGATGGTTCACGGTAACTTGTCGAGTGGTAAATTTACGCGATCAATACTCGTGTCCGGAGGGTTTAGTTTTATAATAAATCGCAACCGGGTTTTTCAGCGGATAACGGTGTTTGTGTCGACGATGAATCCGTTTTTCGTCCTAAACCCCAAATCCATATATAATTGACAAATATCGTGATTTGTTCGGAAATACTCCGACGCCGACGTGTCTTTAAATGTCTTGACTCTTGGTACTCTGTCAAGAACACTAGCCCTGCAGAAACTACCATAAATATTAGTATTTATTGATTATTGCGGTAAATTTATACTTTGGAAATGTGTGTGTGTGTGTGTGCGAGCGCTTACGCGTTTGACATTTCTTATGATTGAGACGAAAAATTGGACTGCGGCGTGTTTTTGTACAATGTACTCCTGACAGGAGATTTAGGAGAAAGGGAGTGAAGTATTATATACCCCTTCCTCCTCGAGCAATTCGGAGATTTATCCTGTGTATAATAAAACTGTAGAATATTATTTTAACGATTTCCAAAGGCTTTTCTATTCAGACAAACCTTATACTATATTTATATAAACTACTTACCCCGTGGCCATATCCAATAAAACTGCGGCTAAAAATCATCACGTACTATATAATAATAATAATAATAATAATAATAGTAAAATCGATGGGAATAATGAACATGACTATATTATATACTATAGTCATGTCGGATTGACAGACTATAGTTGTACTAGCGAACAAAGCGAAGAATTTCTCATTGTTTTCGTCCGTCTCGCTGCTAAAGCTTTTTAGTTTTTTTATATTATTATTATTATACATTCTAAAAAACAATCTGCAATAATATTTTCTATCGCATAGTGTGGAATTTTCAAACTTATACTAGCCGGAGGACGATCTAGAGCAGAGGTTCCCAACCCGTGGTACGCGTACCACTAGTGGTACGCGGAAGGCTCGTAGGTGGTACGCGAAGAAATTTTTTTATTACTATTTGCATTCAATATTATTTAGTTTAGTTTATTTGATATTAGCTAATTTTATAAAATTATTATTTTATCAAAATAAATTTAATGTCGATAACATGGGGTTTGTAATCGTAGCAA
>JACXSJ010002114.1:0-15506 GCA_014851325.1 Pentalonia nigronervosa | reverse complement strand
CAACGATTATTGGAAAATATACGTAAGAAATATCAATGAGTTATTTTAGAATTAAGTGTGTCGCTATACGTCTTGTATGTCGTATTAAATGATCTATATTTTAGTGGTGTTTTATTTTACAGAACTTTTATTTTAAATTTAATTTATACGTAAAATTTAGTTATGAAGAGATTTCTTAAGTGTGGTGAAGATACTACTTCCATTGAAAATCCTAGTAAAAAATCAAAAACACAGCCAAATCGTAAGTACGATGTAAATTATTTGAAATTTGGCTTTGTGATTAAACCGGAAACAGAAAATAGTGAAAACCCTATTCCCCTATGCGTTATATGTAAAGAGACACCTAATTTAGTTTTAGAATTGAGGTGGTACGCGTATTGATTATAAAAGTGTCTGGTGGTACTCGATGATAAAAAGGTTGGGAACCCCTGATCTAGAGGATCGCACAGAATGCAGCGAAATTATATGTATATTATATATACAACCACGCCGACGAGGCAATATGTCTCTCAAAAAATCAATTTTAGATTGAAATATAACTCTACTACTCAGCGAGTAATATGAGTATAATATATACCACCAAAAAAATTAATGACGAGAAATCAGATATGTATACTGTATAACGTATTTAGAGATTTGCTAGAGGGTTGAGAAGTTGCTTTTTATGTGGACTTTTGATTAAATGCGTGTTCAAATCCCAGTGAAGTTTTAATTGACTGAACGCTATAGATATCAATTTAATATAAAATATCACCAGGTATTATCATCAAGTTGAAAAAAATTCAACAAATTATATAGACGCACTATAAAATGTTAAGGCATCTTTATAATGATCCGAATTTATTTCTTATCATTAGATATTAATTTTTACTACATACCTTTTGGATTATTTAATTTACTTGTTTATGTTTAATTATATTAGTTGTATTATATACTTTTTGAGTTTATCGATCTATTTCAATCTATCGATTGGTTTAATTTATTAAAATTTATAAAATATGTGTATTGTCGAAAAAAGGAAATTTAAGAATCCTAGGCCGGCAAAAACGTTGGGTGCAAAAATTCTGAATACGTCTCCGCGGCGTGAAATAACGACGTCAATGACGATTAATAATAATAATAATATAATACCTACGTTATAATAATGTCAATTATTTATCATGTTCGGACAGAAATGCCTGGAGCGCGGACAGACATTCGCCGGCGGCCGGTGGATCTTCGTCGAACAGTTCGATCGATCGGGCGTACGCGGCCAACCGTCGGACAAAGCACTACCGAGTGTACAACAGCCACCGGCAGACGTCTCGCGGCCACCACAAGAGTGGCGGCGGAGGTGGTGCCACCACGGACCCGGACGCCCTGTCGTCGGTGACCACGGCCGGCGTCAAGTACAACCCGCTGCAGCAACCGCCGCCGCAACAGTTGAACCACCAATCGCTGCACCAACTACACCAGCAGCAGCAGCAGCACCACCACCACCGGCCGCAGGTGGCGACGGCCTGGCCGCCGGTTGAACCGCCTCCGTCGTCGTCGGTTGTTCACCATCATCAGCCGGCCACTGCCGCACAATACTTGCCGCAGCCACCATCACAGTTACCTCCGCAGAACGCCGCCGCTGCAGCCGCGGTCTTGAGGCAACACCACCAGCCACCGGCGGCGGTGCCACTGTTGTTACCCTCGTGTGACGTAGCCGTCGACGCCTGCGGCGGCCACTGTCCGAGGTTCGAAAACTTTTGCCATTTTTGCTTGCTGGTAAGTCACCGCAACATGACACTATTGTTATATAATATATAATTATTTTAGTACATTTTACTGTCAAGTCGTGTATGCGCTAGACTGCTAGGGTCGTCTGAGTGGTTCTCAAACTGTGTTTTAGGAACTCCTCGGACACATCTAAATTAAATCAAATTAAAAAAATGTTTTAAGTTGTATTGTAATGAACATGATAGTTTATCATTTTTACTACCAACAATAAAAAAATTGTGAAAATGGATCTTTTGTTGGTTTTAACGAATTAAAATTATGTGTAAACAAACGTTAATAGTTTTTAAAATAATGAGTGTCTTACTAAAAATAAATCACTTGTGAATATTTTTTTTTTTAATAACTTTTAATGATGAATTTATCTGGTAAATTAAGTGTTCAATGTGGAAACAAATAAAAATAATTTTTTTAAGTTAATAATTACTTTTCGTTTATATTCCAACTATAAACTAAATCAGAACAATCTTTCATGTGTATAAAATCGTGATATATTAGTTCTAAGTCTTTTGATACATCCGAAACTTCCTCTATCGATATTATAGTAATCGATATATTATATAACGAACTGTTCTTGCCGTTCTCAGTATCTAAAGTCTCTAAACCGTGAAATAACACGAGTGTCCGCCCACGGTTTACATCCAGTTGGATATTTATTTTTTTTCTTTACATAATATTATAATTATTATATTTATTATAATTATATGTAGACCGCACAGTGCTAGAACCGGCAAAATAAAATTTGGGTGTCTCAGCAGTTTATTTTTAAAAAAAACCGCGTCCCCCGTCATTTTGAATACGTTGTTAAACCGTAGGGATATGTATTATAATTATCAATAATATGCTAACGTATCCAAAAGCAAATAAATAAAAAAAAACATCTACTGTCATCCATAAATATAAATCATGGTTGTATTATAGTTGTTTTTATATTTTAATTTAATTATCTTGTTAATGATAACTGGACGATAAGTTTATATAAATACATTTTGTAGAACCGCGGTTCTAAATTAACGTTTATAGATTAGCTATAGCTCTGGCTGTCAATATCTATTTTTTAAATCACTATAATTTATAATGAATTAACCAATAATATGAATTCGTACGTTTTGATAAAAATTCAATGAGATGTATACCGTCCCCACTGAACGAAAAACACCTGTAATTTCAATGGGAATATATCCAATGAAATATCGTTGTCAATATACGTTCCATAAAATTATTACTGATATCAGGATGTGAATTTTGTTGAATGCCATGCGTTCCGCTTAAAAAAAAAATAGTAGAGGTGTGTTATAAAATTTCTAAAAAATTCCCCTCCCCCCCCCCCCCCCCCCCGGTTGAGAATTGTGCAGAGATCGCATAATAATAATTATTTAGTATTATACTATCGTTTATACATTCAATCGTCACAGGTGTTTTATTTCGCGGGGATCACGGTTGGCTTCCTGTTGATCATGGCGGCCGTCGTGTCCACCCGGGACCCGCGGTTCCTGTACATCGGCAGCCTGGTACTGCCAGTCAGCGCGTTCCTTATGGCCGTCCAGTGCCGAGTGCGGCAGGACGCCGACCGCCGGAAACGGCACAGGCAGCTGAACGGCCGGCACCACCACAGGTCGAACGCGGGCGCCCTGATGGTGATCAACAACAGCTACAACAACAACCAACACAACGGTGGCGTGGCCGGCCAACCGCCGGCCACCGGGTCCGGCACGGCCGCCAGCGCCGCTGAGGCCATACCGCTGCAGAACATCGTGGCGGCCAGCGGAGCCGATAACGGCGGCACGCTTCGCCGACAGTTCCAGGGCAACGTCTACCAATACGTCGGCCAGAGGGACGGCAGCGAGACCAACGGCCATCACTACGAGACGACGTCCGACCTACAGCAGTGAGTGTCGTTGACGTAATAATAATCGGCGTTTGATGTGTGTCGTGCGTCAGCTATAGAATTCAATGAACGATTTTGTTCAAAACATTTTGGATCGATGTATACGAGTTTCGCTCCGTTATAGATCAGTGTGCTGCATAAAATGGCCGTTAGTCGTTTAGATTAATAATGTGTAAAAACGAAATAACAGTAATAATTTATTGTATTCAGCACAATTTTAGTTACTCGACCCGAATAAAATTAAAGCATTGAACACTTGTTATAAATATAATAAAAATAAATTGCAATTATTCTACATAGTAATATCAAACGATATCATCATAAAATGGTAAGAACCCTCTCCCCCCCCCATACGTATACCAAACAGTAGTATTGTGTGCAGTACGACGAATCGATTGGCCGATAAATAGTTGTGGCGGTAGTGAGAACTTCGTTTCGTCCACATGTAAGTATGGCTTTGACTCATGTACCCCCCCCCCACACACAACTGTTGTGTACGTGACCGGAGTGGCGCAGTGGTCACGCTGTTGACTGCGACTCGTACGGTTCGTAGCAAAGTGTAAAAAATTTGTGCGATTCTGCGCGTTCGCCTTTTTCACGCGCTGTCGTCCGGTTTTCAACTAGGCGCCCCACTCCTCGGAGGAGAGTCAAGTGTCCGCACATGTCTCCTGTTGGAGAAGAGTGGTAGTATCGTGCACACATAGTGATATATACACAGATAAATAGATCACATGATCTCCCTACCCTGCCCGTTTGCGATTACGTATTGACGAAGACCTTGAGGTCGTTTCAATGAACACTAGAAAAAAAAAAAAAACCATTGTGTATAATGGTTATAATTACGTTTCATAAAAGTCCCGCTACTGTTAATATAGAATATTGTATGTAAATCGGCTATTAACATTTTAAATCCGGGAATATTAATTTTTTTCGAAAACAAAAAATATTTTTCCCGTCACTCAGTAATCAATCGATTGATATAGTATAATTATTTAAATAATGCATAGTCTGTGTATGAAAAAAAAAATATATTTTTCATTCCTGAAGATGAAACTAAAAGGTTTAATAGCAATTGTTTTGCTGACCGTGAAATATAAGGAGCGCAATCGATACACAGATCACCACATGCCCCTTAAATAAAATTCAAGCCTTAATCAATGGTTAACTGAGATAAATTGTCTAGATGATTATATTGTCATGTAAGATTTTCGATTTTATTATTTTTTTTTTTTTTTGAGGGGGGGGAAGCGAAGTGTTATTTTTTAAGCTATTGCCTTTTTATTCGATTTGGTACTGTTCTGTTAGGCACTTTTAAAGTTATAATGCCACTCAATTCGTATAAAAACCCGAGTTGAATTATCTTCGAATGCTACTTACAGTTTATATATAAACTTATTTTTATCTCGTCTGGTATTCTAGAAGAATAATCAGTAAGAATGTGAGATAAGTTTTATTGTTATCTAATTGAGTAATTCCATTTTATTTTGCCAAGTTCAGTATGTGTACTAGAGACGTAACCGTAAGCCGCTAAGTGTATAACCATACATTTTATACTTTTAACATATTTAACAACCTTTAAAATTGCTGACTTCCAGTCCAGTGTTCAATTTTTTTGTATTTTTTTTTTCTTTAAACATTTCTAATAAATATTTTATTTCACCATATAAATCATAGACAGTCATATTTGTAAAAATGGGATGGAAAATGTTTTTTTTTTTGATAAATGTGAAAAATTATTGGAAAATGACTCAAAAATTCGGGCTTTTATGTTTGGGTGGTTTACAAAACCATCGATTTTATTTTCAAGTTTTATTTACAGTTATGTACATTGTACCTGTTGGTCGTGTGTTTACCTACTTCAATTGTTAATATTGGATTTTGGTTAGTATTAACTATAAAGGTAATAAGGTACTACGGTATAGATATTAAAATAAATATTAAAAGAACAATATAATCTGTTTTGTCAGAAGGTTTTTTTAAATAGCGTATATTTTTAGTTAAATACTTTTTAAATAAAAGCTTCTGGCTATACACAGACTCTATTATAATCCCCATTTCTTAATATTTTTAACAATAGGTTGTAATCACATAATATTTACGAAGCACAAACAATACAATACCTTTTATTAAAAATAGTATTAATGAATACGTCTTAATAGTTGATTACTTGAACTGATAGTACTCATCCATCCATTATTTTCAAAGGTCTAGCAAGGGCTACACCTGGGAACTGTGACCTAGAAGTAGTGTAGAGACTCCGAGTGTCGTCCTTAAGGTTTGCGAGGCCCGCGTGTTGCGAAAATAATTGCGAAGCCTAACATAAATTTATATTCAAAAGTTTCTTAAAAATACCTACACAATTCCTTTTTTTTTTTTACTGTTTAGTCCATATTTTGATAGAAGCATAGCGATAGTGTATAGTTTTTAAATTATATCAAAAATATCATGTCAGAGCTGGTTAGGATGATGATCTCCAATAGAAGCTTGCAAGCTATGAGCAGTGTTCGATGGTACGAAAAATGTTTTGAATTTTCTGAAATTATTACTGTACAGATGGTTTACTACCATATTTGCTCCATTTTCATATGCACGACAGTTACTTATTTATCTTACATATTTAAGTACGTAGGTACACCACTGTAAGCAACGATACTTTATTTCTGAGAAATTCTTCTATGAAACATACAATTTAAATGTTGCGATATTGTAATATAATTTTGGGGACCGATTTCCCATTTCTTTTTATTTTGAATCTGAAGACTCAAATCTTAGTAAAAAGCTTGAGGCCTTAACCGCCTGCCACAAGGACGGCCCAGGGAACTTCGCATTATGTAAAACATATTAACATGTAATATTATTATTTAGACGCTTGTCTGGCGCAGCACATCGATAGAAATATTATGTAATATCGGAAGCGCGTGTGCGAGGCGAGTAAGCGAAAACGGTATTAATTTTTTTTTAAATTTGCGTTTGTGTCCGTTTCAGAGTCGAAGGAGTGCCGTGGTGGAGACGAGAGGACAACCGACCGTATCACAGCCGCGCCCCTCATCCGTAACCAACCGTCACCACACATATGCACGCACACATCCCGTCCTCGACTGGTCTTAATTATTATTTTTTTTTTGTTTTTAGCACCCCGTTTAATGTGTGTGTGTGTGTGTGTGTGTGTGTGTGTTTATATATTATTATAAATACGATTTGTACCTAAATTCATTATTAATATTATTATTTTTTTTTTTTTTTGTCTCTTTAAGTTTTTGTTCTCGCCCCGGTGCTTTGGCGCGACGTTTGTACACATATACATACATACATATATATACATTATATTATTAAATAACATTACGTGTTTCGATTGAAATATGTCTCCCAAAAACGAAACCTCCAATATCAGCAGAAGTGGAACCCATCACACAGTAAGTATATAGTACCTATTACAATGGTGTATTGTGGTGGTAAACGGCGTAAATTCGCTTCTCTAGGTTTTTATACTCGTAAAGTTTACAACGACACGCGGGTATACAGTAGAATAGAATTTTCAGTGACGTATACAATACTTTTTGCAATTACTAATTTGCAATTTTTAATTCTCAGATGACACTTATAGTAGATATCTGGTGATTTTAAAGTAATATTTTGAGAATTCATTACATTGATATAGAATATAGATACTTACTATTTATTTTTTACCCTCGTTTAACAAAATATGGTTATAGTTTTAGGTAGGATCAAATTAAAATGTGTGAAAATTAAGTACAATTTTCATGACCTCAAGAAACATTCAAAAACGATCTTCTTAAAGTACAAACTATATTTGCACATAATTTGCATAATAAGGGCTCTAAGACTTAATTTGATTTTTTTATAAGGTTTTTACCACTGTCGTTCATTGCCTACGTAAAAAAGGCGTTTACCCATGCATTTTTTTTAGCAATGCATCCAGAGTACCTAATTATTAAGTGACCTTCCGCTCGAAAAAAAGGCGTCACTCCTAACACGCTCACTAACGATCCGATCTCTACGGGCTACGAAACGCAATAAACTGCACTGTAGCGTATACCTAATACAATTAATAGTTACATACAAAACTCGATGTCATGATATGCTATAGTCGATTGACGGGTCATATAAGTACGTTTTCCGACACTCGATATAATATTATATTATTATGTACGATATCGGAACAGTTTCACGGGAGAAAAGGTCCTTGAAACTGAAAACCTTGTTATAACCACAAACACCATTAAAAAAATATATGTATTTATAATAATAATAATTCCACCAAACACATATCGTCTTTGGACTATTGAAAAAATAATAATAATGATAGTCATAAAATCATAACCAACGACAACCTTGCGAGTAATTGTGGCACTGCATGTAAATATTGGCGAAAATACAATAGATACTTAGTGTTTGTTCTTTAATATTTCGTCTAAAAAATATAAATATACCCGGCGGACAACAAAGGAATATTGATTTCAAAAATGGAATGGCACAAAAATGCTTTTATAAACAAACTTCAAACATTAGTGCGGAGGACAACAGTGAAATTGCGCATAGAATTAAATTACGACTTGTGATATTAATCGTAGCATGAATACTACCGAGTACTATTATTGGTTAATCATGTTGTAATTTCATTAGTTTGCGTATAGATTCAGAGGTGTGGTGTTATACTGTGTATTCTTGATATGGTTAGCCCAGTAAATGTTAATGAATTTCAAGGTGTTTGAATAACATTGTAACTCTATCAGTAAATGTAAATTGATATCTATAGTAGGTATACAATTAAATAGTAAATGTTTTTTTACATCTCAAGAAATATATTTTCCAACAGGTTGCACAGAGTTTAAAGTATTGTGTAACCTTATGGATAACATCATAAAATAATTTCTTTTATTTCATAAATATAAAAAAAATAATAAACCAAATATTAGGTGATAATCTTAATCATATATTAGAATTAATAAAGAATTCTTTTTTTTTAAACATAATAAAATTACTTAATGTCAAAACAAATGGATTTTGTCAAAGGCAATAATACAAAAAAAAAAAAAATGGTAAGTATACAAAAGTACAAATTAATGAGGTTAATCACATCTATTGTTGTTACAGCACATCTTATACAATATTTTATAATAATACATTATATATAATGACAACAAAATATCATCTTAAAATAAATGCAGTTGTTGAACACTCTTGTTATTAATATTTAATACTATATTTAATATTATATCAGAATAACCTCAAATTTGTTAGAAACATTATTTTATTCGTTAATTATTATTAAATTTACACTTCAAAAGATGCAAAAAATTAACAATAATAAATGGTTTTACTTATAGGCATAATAGAAACTTTACAATTTACTCACGTATACATAATCAAATTATTAAAAAAAATAATAGAAAAAGGTAAGTTTACAAAAATTATATATATATAAAAAATTTTTTAGTACCAATGACCGCTGAAGAAAATGATAAAAATTGTTATTGTACAGTAAAATTGTAAAAAAAATTTATACAACATTTTCATTTATTTGACAATTTAAAATAAATGATGAAATGATAAACTGTTCAATTTTTGTTATTTTACCTGATCCATACTATAAATCGAAGAACATAGAGATGGTGTCAAATCGTCGTGTAACGCAAGTGGTGCTGTCCAGTTGCTGTGTAGTTGTGCTTTGTTGTGAATGGGTGATTGTGGAGAATAGAAATGATTGTGAAGTGTGGGATTGTCGTATCTACTGAGAACAATAACCAAGTATGTGTGTGTTAAATGAGTTTTGTTTAGGATAAGACATACAATTATTATGTTATGATAAAATGGCATCCTCACTTGTGATAATAGTCATTGATGCCCGATAAAGAATCAGTGAAATTCGCCTCAAGTCAAGCATCTTCACCGGAAAGCGGCGAGACTCCGCTTGGTACATGCGTGCGGAGTGCCGCTACCGGCGGGTTACTTGTTACTAACATGTGGTCTCTTTCGTCATTGCTGCACACACAATACAGTAAAAAAGAATAAATAAAAAAAATTGATAAGAAATAAATAAAACACCCTATTAATCATAACATTTTATGTATATCATTTATTATTGTTAAAAAAAAGAAAACATTAGTTCTTATTAACTATGGCACTAATCGTCAATGGCATCGTCAATTAGAAGTTAAAACAATAAAAACTAACATACAATATTTATAAACAACAAAAACAATTCATTTAGTTTATATCAACGTATATTATATAATATGTATAGTAAAGCATATCAGTGGTTATTTAGTTCTTTTTTTATTTTTCACTTTCCTACAATGTGTTTACAAGTAAGAATATAAAAAAATACAAGATGTCCTTCAGAGTGTATAAGAATGAGTCATATTCATTAATGACACAAAAGTATAAATAATTTATAATACTACTCTATGGTTAATGATTAATAATTAAAGCTAATAATAAATATTATTAATATGTATTTTACATTTTTGACCGATTTTGGATTTAATGAACATTCAAATATTATTCAATCTTTGTTAATGAAGTAGTCACTGAACAACATTTATTCATGAGGCACGCAGATGCTCAACACTTACCAATCTTTGTTATCGTTCCCCATTAATTTTCTAGTTTCATCCTCTTCGATAATTGTGGGTGGAGCTTCTGATGTTGGTCCGTACTGTGCGGATGCCATCAAGAGATCTGTAGATGGATTCAATGTGAGTACCTGTATAAATAAATATAATGATTATTATTTCACACGAAAAACAGTAATTCCGTAGTTGATGCATACTTGTCCATTGGAAGACTGAGATTCCATTTGTCGCGCTTTGCTATTGAAACAAGGGCAACTCTCCTTGTCCTTGATGTATCGGAAATAACCTATTAATAGGACAACACCAAATACAAAACAAAAAGAGCCAATAACCAAGAATGCTATGTCTTCTGTATAATTGTCCTTTATGTCGTCTGAGCGCACAAAGTTTGTGGTAATGGACAGGAACAAGAATACGCCAATGGCAATCAGTATCCAACTGATTAGAATGAACGACCAGTGGAACCACCTTGGGTTACGGATGTGATTCAGGGTACGACTGATTAAGCCATTTGATGGCTGTGACCATTCACTTTGTTGTTCATAACTGACTGTGGTTGGCTGGTATACTGGACCCGATGCTGGCATTTTGATAATTCAATTACTAATCAACACCTGCAAAAGTTAATATTACGTACACTTAAAAGATGAATGTAGCAGGTATTATTTTTGTTGTCAACAATGACGGGTATTTTATGCGCGTGTCAAAGATGATAATTTATGGCATATTTCATAATTGATCAGTTTAAAGACTGCCTTTACTAATTATGAATAATTGCATATTTTATCATATTCTGGTCAGAAAAACAATTATAGCTAATAAGCAATAGATATATGATGACGTTATTTAGAAGTACGTACCAATAGAGATAACATTTTTATTTTTCCATCTTAAGGAAATATTAAATCTAGGTAGCAGAACATATAATGAAATGCAATTCAAACAGAAACAAACCGGTGACGGTAACCAAATGATAAGTCGGTGTTTTGTATACATAAGCGGTTACTGGCTTGTTACATTCGATTTTGGTGAGGGCGCATTTTATGGAAATGACTTGCGAGACGGGTCACCATTGTTATAGCAGAACAACAAGACATACCGAGGTGTAAATCGAATAGGTACAGGTTTTGCACAACAGATGTCAGCAAATCATAAAAGGTTTGACCAAAGGCCAAAAGATCGGCATCGAGATGAGGTTTTATTTTTTGGTTTTTTAGCTAACGCGTACTTACTGGTTAGTTACTACACTCGACGAGAGCTGCAAACGGAGTTTTCCCTGTGGGTATTCTGTTCTCCTTCCGATGTCGTCGTTATGTCATAATAACAATCGAAAACTAGTCTTTAGCACACTTGTAATGAGCGGTGTTAAGTAACAAAAACACGAGTCGTAAGAACTTGGAACTATTTTATATCAGCAGTAGGTAGGTAGTATTATAGTTGTAGCGTAATAGATAGGTAGTCAACAATGAGCTTCAGGGGGGGGTTTTAGTACGTTTGAAAATTTCCTTTCACCGAGGTTCCGTTTTTTTTTTTTTTTTATATATATATATTCGTACGCGAGTAAAAAGTTTAAATACCAAAAATCAAAACTGTGCGCGCGGCAGTCGGCGGCGGCAAACTGGTCGCGGTCTGACGACGGACGTAAACGCAAAGAGAAAAAATTGTCGTGAGGCAGCGGCGAATGGCAGTAGGCGATAATAGAACGAAAATCCGTAGGTGGGTGTGCGGTAAGAATAATAATAATATATTCTTTTTGTGTCTGATATTCTGATAAAACTCGGCGGAATACGACTCGGGTCGACAGGACACGACGTACCATTCGCGCCGACGAGACCGACGGACGCGCAGTGTTGCCAACAGACGGACACCACCCAGTTTTCTATTGTTCGTGGTTGTGGAGTGTCACACGTACTATAAAATCACGCTTGTCGTGGCATGGTAATATCGTGTGGAGGAGATCGCGTACGATGCGAGGGTGCGTTCACACTCTACCGCGCCAACGCCGACAAGTCGTGCGAGATCGATACGCGCTCACATCGTGCGAACGTCGCCTCGCCCGCGTCTTCCGCCTGTTCGTCATTCGAAATTCGGTGCGATCAGAATAATAAAAAAAAAAAACTACGAAAAACGATATAATATAATATTATAATTGTATACACACACAAGAATCGTATGTCGTCTAGACGAATGCTTCGTCATTGTCTTCGTCAGCGGGCGAATGATGACCTTGTACGGGCAAATAAAGAAACCGAGATGGCGAGATATTAATTCGAGATCCGACGACTACATCGGAGAAGGCGTCTGCCGGTCGGTTTCGACGTTGTTTTTTCGTCCAATCTTTTGTGATCGTTGCTAATATTTTATTTTACTTGTTGCGCCTGTTTGCGTTCTTTTCCCGGAACGTATACAAACAACGGACAAAATTTGTTTTTCAAAATTTAATTCTTTCTTACGGTTTTCCGTCCGGCGATGGTCGTCAAACAAATTCAAGAACATGTCAGCATACTGTGTTTTATTTTCTCTCCCTCACCCACGCGTAATTAATCACACTCACGCAAAATGCTTTTTTTTTTGTCGATCTGTAGATAATATTATCTTATAAAGAGAAAAAATGTAGAGGGATTTTAAATTCTTATCACATTATTGAGAATAATATTTGCTTTTTGAAGGTTTGACAAATAATTGTGTCTAAATATTGTCTCAAAAAATGTAATCTTCATTTAAATCTACAAAAAAAAAAGAAAATGTTTTTAAATCAAATTTATAACACACGGACTAATACATTTATAAAATTAGAACCAATTACAATTAAAATAAAAAGGTGGATCATCTGCCACACTTATGGTTTATAGTTACAAAGTAAATCACTTGCTACACTAACGGATTTTTTGTAAAGTATGATTTTACTCGAAAAAGATTACTATAAAATATAAACTATAAATGGTTCTATAGAACACAATTTTGTGTAAACGCATTTCGTTTATAATTTGCTGGACGTAGGCCTGAGAGATAAGACAAATAGTACGCTGACATTCTCTTAATAAATTCCTCAGCTTGTCAATCATAAACAGAAACTACGAAAAATCACTTTTACAATCGCGATTCGCCATGTATATCGCCCGTGAGCTACGTTAAAACGCGATGCCCACTCTGTATATGATGTATCAATAACATATGATTAGTATAATATTTAATATTTATTATTCCTGTTTCGTCATCCGAAAACGCGGTAAATTATTGAATTATAAATTTATTAAATTATGATAATGTCGATGTGCTTTGAAATAATGTATTATGGTTGATATCAACGGTGACTATAATAGTTACCTACCATAGGTATACCCAATGCAATATATTATTATAAGTAAACTGCTTACGTTTTAGTGTACGCTGAGCACGATTATATGATGATCACTATCTATGATGGATTTCATCTCAAAAATCGAAAACCATCCGGACTGTTATAGATATAATTTGTTTGTGTCGAATATTAGTCGTACCTACGAACCTACGGTAGGTTATATGTCGCTTATTATATCGTTTTTTTTTTTTTATTGCGACGTTACGCGTGTGAGCCCGTCCGCGTCATAAACTCGTGCCGTGTGATCATGACGATGTTGTTACTTATGCGTTTTTTTTTTTTTAATCAGTTATGATGAATACGACGATATAATACTATGCATATAATTACATAAATGCATCATTATTATAATATACGTAGTATAAATGAATTTGTTGTTTTTACCGCGTTTGTTCGTGATCGGATGAACGTGGTGATATATTTATAAGTATACACACGCGTTTTAAAAATGTTTAATACACCGGCATGCAAAATTGATTTGCAAAAAGTGAGATTACGGAAATATATAGATAAAAATCACTATATTCAATACGAAAATAAATACAAAAAAGTCGAAAGATATTGGATGTATAGCAGAATCAATAACACTGTGGGGCAAGAATATACTTCTTCGAATTACGAGGAAGTCAAAAAATATAATATAAAAAAAATGCGGAAGAATTCACATGGTATACTTAGGAAGTATCTTCCATATACTATGGGTGTAGACGGGAGAAGTAAAAGGGGAGAATATCTCCAAATACAATAGCATTCAACTAAAAAAGGGCCTTTTTACTTCAAGAAATATTAGCTTACATATCAAAACAAATCTTCTAAAACATTATATATGTTTAGAATACAATACTTAATGAGTTAAACGACCGCTAAACGTGGGCGCGTGGTCGCTAAAGAAAAACAAAACAGGATTGAAGCTTTTGAGATGTAGCCATGTAGGTAATGCACTAATGCTATATAATATATAAGTATATGCTACAGCAGAATATTCAACATATACCTAAGTTGGATGGATACTATAACTATAATAAGAATAAGAATATATTATATGATTTTGAAAATCTATTTGATAAAATATCTTAGGGTAGGCAGTGCTCGACTTGTGGTGGGATGCAGGGGGACGGAGTCCCCTAACTAATTTTTCAGAAATTTTAGCGTACCCCTACTTTTATTTTTAAGGCTTAGTAACGTTTAATAAGTGATGGGGACGCTCTTTTTTTTATAGTTAACTGAGTCTCCCTACTTTAATTTTGCCAAGTCGAGCACTGAGGGTAGGTATTGTTATGGAGAAATATCAAGAAAAGAAGAAATGGTTTGTTATTTTACTGAGACAGTGAGACGTGATGATTGCTTGAATTATCGTATACGAACAAATTAAAAAGAAGACGAGTAACAGAGAACAGTGGAAGATTGCTGCAAATCGATTGAAAAGTGAAAAAAAATATTGTATGCAATACTTGCCTGGTGCAAGTTATTCAAAAAAAGGTTTTTCTTTGCATGTTTTCTTAGACTGCGTATTCATCTAGTTAATATTCTTCCATTAATGCCGTGACAATTTGCTGACTTCGCACGGTATATCGTAAAAGTTGTCAACAATAAATAGTAATAGTGCGTATACTGCCGTGTGCGCGTATTACTTAAATTACAAGAAATCTGTCACGTCTTGGCCAGTAGGTACAAGTCAATAAGTCTAAATAAGTCAATATCATCCGTTCGAGAAAATCGATTACCATATTGAATATGGTCCGCTGCCATGTCTCGTACTTTTTAAATAAGAGTCGATAAAAATGCGGGAAAAAACGAACAAGCAATAAAAATGTAAAACACGCTAAATTACGCTAAAGAATAATTTTGATATTTATTCAAGCAACTTTATTAAACATACAATACTACAATAAAGTGTGTA